>JAIPRN010001070.1:0-55177 GCA_025469175.1 Geopemphigus sp. TES_GeoC_2020
GTGTGGTGTTTGTCAGAGCATTTGTCAGACCTTTCGTAATATTTAGTATTAGACATAATTAATTCTGTTTCGCGGTGAATGTTTAATAAATATAGTGTATGTTAATTCAGCTATTTGTTGTTTATTTCTTTACATAATTTTTGTTGTGGAGACGTCCATAACAATCGTAACGGCCGATATTTTAGGATTTTTGTCGTTCGTGTTTAGTTAAATCTCGAATTACCGTAAACGCGTTGTATAATTTTCGAAATTTAACTTTAAAAGACAAACGGTTACGTCTCGTATTCTGATATCGAATATTACCTTCAAACATCGGTTCTTCGATTAACGTAAACGTTCCGTTCAAAGTTCGAAAACGACGTCGAACTTTTCTACCGTATATTTTAAATCGACGGTCCGCGTCGTCGTTGAAATTGATTTCTAACGATTATCGCGTTTGCCGGTTAGTAATGGCGATGCAAGTATTACGTCGTCTAGCGAAAAATAGTTTAGGGCTCCCTAATATCTTGTTCGCGTACCCGCGATACAGTTTATTACATAAATACTTGGGGTTGTATAGATTAGCAAGTTGCCGATGTTTTAGTAGCTGGAAATTGCGACGCTCTCTCGTCCGTATAGTTATCGGAGTCCGTTAGAACATCGAAAAACGTTCTAGTGTTCCCGAGGAGTGTATATTATTTCTGAGACGACGTCGACAGTGAACAACCGTTGTTTTATCATATCGATCGAGCGCCGAATCACTATAGCCGGTTTTACGACCAGCACTGGCCGAACTGGCTAACGAAATAGGACGAAAGCGGCGCGGCTTAATCGTTAATTATTACGCGAGGTTCGAAGAACGAAAAGAGGGAAACGTTTTTACGACTTTCAATCGTGTACGCTGCGCTAGAATCCACAACCGAATATATAGACAGTAATCCGAAACAAATCCGCTCGCCGTGGTTAAAACTCGACGGAATTTGTACCTTTTACACCGGGCGCCGTATTCGTATATATTTATATATATCGACCCGTCGATAAATATATTAGCGGCGAACGAAGCGAACGTCGCGGGATTTTCAACTCGACGTTGTGTATTCGAAAACGGCTCGCGTAATTACGCCGTATTTATAACAGCCGCGGGGTACGTTACCGACATGTTTGGCCCAAATCGAACGTTTCTGTTTGCCGACCGTCCGAATTTACTCGTTAGCGCGCACCCGCTGTGCCATTAACGGACCATCGTTGTTTACCGGATATTTTCAAATTATCTAACGCACGCGTGCGTACTAATAAGGCCGAAATAACAAAAACAAAAAAATTACTCGAGTTACGTAAAATTAATAATAGATGTCCAAAGTTTATATAGATAACGAACTATATGTTCATACTTCGTCTAATGGTCGATATTAACGTGAAAACGGAAATAACGTATTCACTAGGCGATAAAAAAGTTGAATATTAAACGAAAACCGAAACGTGATAAATCGATTTATTTTCCGTCTTTCTTTATACCATATAAACGTTAGACACGAAGTACGGAGATAATTATTTCGACGTTCGTGAGTTGTCTACTCTGTTTTTTATAACGTTAACGATATGGTTTTCCGACGAGAATATTCGTCTCCGACACACTCTAATTGCACCGTATGATGACGAGAAACTGTGGTACGTTAGGCGTCGATTTTAACTAACGAAGTTGAGTAGGTGACGAAACAAAACGTTCGCTAATTTAAGTTTAAAATGTCGCGTGGAAACATTTATCGAGTGTGTACTTATGAAAACGTAACGATAACGATATTGTCGGTAGATCGGAACGTGCCCAGGCTCGATCGATTTGGGTAAACAATGTTTCGTCCGGTCGATCGATTTGGGAAAACAATGTTTCGTCCAATCGACTGATTTAAACGGAACCGAATAAGTGTTTTACCTTTTGTCTCCTTAATTAAACACAATAGTCACGTCGAGGTTCGTTACATATATATATATATACGCGTGGTAGGTGCTAAGTGGTCAACTCCGTTTTGGGACCCGACGATTGCCGTCGTCGCGATTTAATTTGGCCAGCGCCGCTGTCATACCGGCGGCGTTGTCGTGGCGGTGGTCGGTTTTCGGACAATGCCGTGTTGCATAATGCACGCGGTTTCTCTAATGAAATTTCTCTCCGTCCGTCCGTTGTAGTCCGCGACCGATACGCCGAAATAATACCGCGGAGACAATACGCCGTCAATTCAAACGGCCCGTTTATTTTTATTTTGTCGAACGAGTAAAACGCGATTTGTGTTTTGTTTTTGTAGCTTATATATATAACGAAGCCGTGACTGGACAAAACCGTAATTAACTCGTATTTGTTATAATCGTAAATAAAATTGCGTTCGCCGTAAGTGTCTGTAGGCGATATCCGAATACTTGAGTGTAGTACACTTTGGAAATACTCGTCGGTTCCCGAAGTATGGAGAAAATGTACGAAATATCGTACAACGATATACACATATATATATATTATGTGACGCGTATCCGCTATTAACCGCGTCCCTTTAAACGTATGTTCACACGCCGCGGAAAGCCGTCAGATAATAATTTGAGCGCGGGCGATTGACGTCTACACGCGAGACGAGTAATTAATTTTAAACCGAAAACGTGACACACGCGTGTGCCGGGAAACGAAAAAATATTTTTTCACGGCCTCTCCGTATCGATTAACAATTTCGCGATAATATCGTAGAATAAAGTATGGTGCGGCGAGGGTCAAAAGAATTTTTTACGAGAACGCGCGATAAGAAACGCTACACATTTATAAAACGTTAACCTTTTTTCGTTTCGATATATATATATTAATACATCAATCTCGGAAGTATCATCACGACTTGGGCTCTTTATTCGAACGTATCGTTCGTCGGATCTCGCCAAGGGAAAATTGCGCGTTTGTTCATTTTCTTCGTTTTTCGAACGCTCGATAACTTTTATATTCGATCGTCCGAAAGCGTTTATAAGACGAAACAAAAGTACGAAATAATTTGTCATCGTCGGTTGACAGACACCTAAGTTTTAGGTCTCCCAAAACACGACGGTCAACTATTATTCGCCGCGTTACGAAATGACGTAGTTTGACGTACTCGGAAAGATATTACGCGTTCGTAAACATTTTCATACGTACACACGCACGCCCATATTTGTACATTAAAACGTCACACGATTTCGGAATTTTCCGAGATTTTTTTTTAATTCGTCGTTAACCGTACGTTTATTTTGCTCGATATTCTCACCATTATAAAGCGTATTACTCGAAATTAGATTGTCCCTACGTTTCGATATTATAATTTTCGATAAAAACGTAACGAGAACAAAATTAATCGTAAAATTTCGTATTTTTACTTCGTTTCGCTGTTGCGATGAGGTTGAATTGCCGCGTTTGAATAAGGGAAGAGAAATTTCAAAAAAAAACAAAACCCGACGGACCTCGTTAAATTTTAATACGTCACCGTATTTGTCGAACATATGACGTTCTACGAACGGAGGCAGAGAAAACAAACGCAAATTCCGACAATAATACTCCCGTTTATCAGGGCCGCGCTTTATTCCTCGCGTCAACACGAGCGCAATTTTTCCATATGTATTTCATTTTTGCGCTCGGGCGCGATCGTCACCCGTGAAAAAAATCGCTCGCGTAAAATGCGCTCAAACGTTTGCGTACACAACAACGTGCGTGTACATAGTGTTGCGTAATATTATACGACGTATCACGAGCGCGTCAATACAATCGTACGGTTTTCGCGATTTAGGCGCGATATGAACTCCGATATGAACGGACGGGTGTATTGATATATATATGATTTATACGGTCGGGAGTGGAAATTATACGGACGGCGAATATTTTTCCTATCGTCGTTCCGTTAATAATATTACGTCGAATTCGTGTATAACCGATATATTTCGCGTAATTCGATCTTAATACGATTGTTGCGACCTTAAAATCAAATTCGGTACACAGTTTCGTTTACTAGTCGTCAGAAGTCAGTATTGTTTGCAATTTATAATCACGCGCGTGTTTACCACGTTCGCGTATTATTCGTTACGATCGAATCACCATATCTACCGATATGGTCGCGTTGTCCAGATGTCTTTGTCGATTATTGCTCTTATTTTGGTCAACCAGACAGAATCATACACACTTTCTTCACCGCGACTACCGAACAGGATTCAAAATTCGTATCCTAACTCTTTTATATCGGCACTTATACTCGTACGCCCTCCGACTCGTCAGTGGATACTTAATCTGTTATTCGGTAGTTGTCTTTAACGATTTTATTAAAGTTTCGTATTCGATAATAACTTCAAAATGTCGACTCGAAAAATATTATCGTTATTATAAAAGAAATACGGAAGCGAATTTTTCGTTATTAAATACGTTAAGTACGAAAGTTCTAAAATATATTTATACATAAACAACTATATTACAATTCCGTTGATCTAGTAACATTTTCTTGCTCGATAAAACGTTATTAGACGCTACGGGAATTTACTGTATAAATAAGAATATTATTATAATTAATACGGTATTTTATCTAAATAGGATAAATATCGTAACGATATATATTAATTGGTTAAATATAAAACTGGCGGGAAACCAAAGTTGATTTTCCTTACAACAAATTAAACAACGCGTTCATAACCTTCTAAATGTAGGTATATATATTACAATTTTACGGTTCGCGTGTTTTAATAACAATATGTCAGCGAAATGCGGTGTGTCGGTTTACGGTTAGACGTATATTTGTTATAATATTTTATTTATTCGCGTTCGGTACGACTACCGTCGCTCCTACACAATACCGTGCGCCGTCGAGATAAATACTTTTCGCGTTATCGCGTGGCGGAGATCTCGTAGCGAAACGTACCCGCTGTATAAATAGTCCATAACCAGAGGTCTTTGTTATCAATAAAAACAAAGCGAAAATATTTATATACATATATATATATATATATTCCCGGCGGGAAATGTGTTAGGGATGTCGTCGCCTCGAGTTCTCGACTTTGTGTCGTAACCCCATATATAAAGAAAGAGAGAAAAAGACCCTAAAAAACGAAACAAAAAGAAAAACAAAGGAGTAAAGAAAAATTCACGAATACGGCAATTTAAAAATAAATACTACGTCCTTGACCGGTACGGATGAATTAGTATCTCTCTGTCTTTCTCTCTTCCCATCCCATTGTCGCTCGATTTTTTTTTTTGTAAAAACGTCTTGTTGCCTTTCGACACGCTTTGTCACGGAGAAAATATACCAGTAAAATTGTTTAAACCCTAAGTAAATATAGATGTGTGTGTGCGTGTGTGTATACCGCCGACATTAAATCTATTCTTGTTTCCGGAAGCGTACGGACGAGACTCAAGAGTTGGCGACGAGAAACGGTGCGGCGGATGTGCTTTGACAGTTCCCGTCTCCCACGGCGACAGGAAGACCGTTCATAAATCCACTTGGAAAAATTAATGGTCCCCTCCTCCCCCGCATTATAAGTATCCCGACCCGTCCGACCGACACCGTTCACAGCCAACGACCATACGCTTTCTCTATTCGCGAAACACGACGCGCCGCGTCCCATTACGCCGCACTACGAGAGTTCTCCGAAAATATCCGTAAAACGTTTAATACCGGTAGTCGATTCGCGGAGCGGGGCGGTAAAAACGTAATTTTTTTTCTATTCGAGGGTTCCACAACGACGTGTATTTTTGATATCGTATTTCGTTCGCGAATACTTTTTCGTGTACACGAAGAGCGTTTAAAAGCCGTTGCCACGAGTTACGTTCCCGGTAAAAATTGTATCAGGTTTGTAACTTTATTTGTCGCGTTTTTCGATTTTCCCAGTGTCTTATAGTTCAAAATGACCGAAAATGTTGATTTACCGTCGGTAAATATGTTATCATGACCTTTTTTCGCTTAACGGCAAGGGGTTTTCAAACTTTACGCTCGAGACTAATCGCCAAATTCACTTTCTC
Source organism: Geopemphigus sp. TES_GeoC_2020 (assembly GCA_025469175.1). NCBI lineage: Eukaryota > Metazoa > Arthropoda > Insecta > Hemiptera > Aphididae > Geopemphigus > Geopemphigus sp. TES_GeoC_2020. Next base: position 5,975 of record JAIPRN010001070.1, read on the forward strand.
GATGCGTTTAAAGTGTACGGTTATCGATCTTTGTGTACACAACAAAATCATATTTTTATAGAATTTACGGCGACATTATACATTTATTTTCCAAAAAACGTTTTCGATAGAGAAAATAAATCGTCCAAATTTTGACATTCTTCTAAAAACCCTGAACCGAGTGGAATTCTTCCTTTTCTCCCTCTCTCATTCGTTTGACTTCATTTCGGTCGTCTAACCGGAACGCGTTTTTTTATATTCAAAAGGACCTGTCACAATTAGGATCAAATTAAAAAAACTTAAAGAGAAAACAACGTTATTAGTTCGACGAATATATTTTACGCTTTTAATTTCCCGTCCGTTCGGTAAGGAGTAATAATGTTCGACGAAACTCTGAAAGTGTTCGAGCCCGTGTTGTCGTTTTCTGCGTGGTAAATGATAATCGAAAAAAAAATTTAATTGTCGAACAGGTTACGCTATTATCACCGTTTCAACGTTCTCACGTACACGCATCTATCAACAGTTTCGAAACGTTCAATCATTTTAATATGCTCATCATACGACGATTGGATTTAGAGGATAGATAAAATTAACGTGACCATTTACGACGAACCGCGCGTATTTCTCACGAAAGAATGGAACTAGTTGATCTTTTTTCAGGTTTATCGAACACTTTTTCTAAAATACACTGGGCCTTGTGTATAAACACGAAAAAATGAATGTTGGTTTAAAATCATTTTTTAATTTAATTCGGTTCGTTCAAACGGTCGAATTTAGTTCTTATATATATATAGTAAATATTATAATCTTTAAAAATAATAATAATCGCGAAATGTTCTTAATCGAGAAAACATAATTGATGGTCTACATCGTTGAAATAACTTTGGATTTCGTTATTTAATTTTTAGTGACCGTTGAAACCTTCGTTTATATCAAAACATTTACGTCAGTTACCAGTCACGTTATTATCGAATTGTTAGCGAAACACGCGGAAAAGGATAACCTTAAATTATTAAATTGCTTTTTCGTTCCGTACAGTGCGTAACGGGCGCTTTAATAATTGTCCGTTGAATTTTTTGATTTCTAAACGAAAAAAAAATAATCTAAAATGACCGTTCGATTTAAATAAGCCCGTCCGGTCACGCTCACGTATAAATACGTACGTATATTTCTGGAAGTAAATTTCGGTCGGGCAAATTTGAACAGTCATTATTCGTGTTCGTCATTTCCGTTGACCGTTTCGAGTTTTGTGTCCGTTTTATTGAACAGCGTCCGTTAGTTTTAGCGCAAAACTATACGCCGTCATGCGTTCGAATTATTAAAAACAACGACGAAATATTCTTTTTTTAAATCGAGACTCGGGCGTATTTAATTTTGCGATTGGAGTCCTTATTCGAATTTAGATATCGACCCTGTTTCTCTATTAGATAATAGGCGTGTCGCGAAACTTTTGCGTTCCGAAATAAATTCGGTTAGGAAAATGAGCGGAAAAGAATCCGAACGAATACAAAAATATAAGTAGGTATTTGCTAAAAAACAAAAAAACAGAAACGGATATTTCACATTCCCCGCGGTCTCGACGTTATTTACCGTCGACGTTTAGTTTATCTCGTGCTTGAAAATACTTTATATCGAAACTATAATAATAATAACGAAAAACTCGTCGTCATATAAACGGTAGACTTTCACTTCATCTACCTACCTACCCTACCAGCGAACAATATCGTATTTGGCATTTCCACCTCCTCCTACCCACCGCCACAGGAAATGTGATCGAAAATTTGTACGAAAACGGTTCCGCGCTACAATTTAACCGATTTCGACATTTGGTTTCCGAAAGAGTTTTATGCTCGTTATTCCGTCGCGTTTCGCGGGTTTTTTCTTTACTTTCCGTAAGAAGTTACGAAGCCAGATAAGGGCCATAAATATTTTGTCGGAATTATTTGTTACGAAATCGAAAAGTTCTACAATACCATAATATTATTCGCGGAATGAGGCGCGGTTCGTTCAACTCGATAAGCTTCGGGGAATTCCCGCCCTAGTAAAAATACGACCGTTGATTGTTTTCGTTCTATTTTTGCTCGGCCGTATGAACGGAAGAAGGACTAACAAATTATCCAGCGGACGAACTTCGAACGGCTGTACCACCGGCTACGTATTGAAACGGGCGTATAACGTACGAATTTGTCGTCGATAATTGCCGATCATTTTCGTAGCGTTCGCATAATGAACGTTCGGGCTCAGTCAAGTCGATAGTAAACAGTCCCCCGGCGCGTTACGTTCGCGACGTTCTTTGGGGGGCTTACACAAATTTATCGCCAACGAACATTGATAATAACATGGTTCGTAACTTTTTAACCCAATTACCCGCACAATCTTTGCGTGGATTTCTCGGGTCACGAATCGTAAATACGGCCGTACACAAACTTATAGGGAAACTACGGCGCACGCGATTTCGTCTGTTTCGTCGTAAGCGCTTCGTGACTCGTATAAAATACGCGTTATTATTATTGTTCGCGTTAAATGTTAAATATAATTACGTTTCGGCTGACGAAAACGAACGAAAGGAATTCGTGTCCGTAAATATCGCCGTTTCGACGAAAATAATGGAACGTAGGGAAATTACACGGGTTTCGAAAATCGTCAACGTCCGATTGTAAATAGCCGAAGGAAAAAAATTTCGTCAAACGCGTAAAAAATCAATTTGAAAAACGTTATTATTTAGACGGTATAACAAGAATATGTATACCTACTACGGTTATAAACGTTTAAAGTCATCGATTAAAATTAAAAGTACCTATTTCTGAAACATCTATAAACTAAACAACGCGTGATATTGTGTTGTTTACATTATATCGCGAGTTATTATACTAACTTTGTAAATTTGTCATTGTACTTAAGAAAATATATTATTACGTTTTAGTTAAACTATCCAAAACCGTAGGACTAGTGTTGTGTTTTATTATATAATATATTACGTTACGCGAAACAATTATTACGTGTATGATAATAATAAGCGAGAAACGTCTATTAATACTTCGAGACGTATAATAAAATATAGAAATACTTCGTCGTGCCGTTTATAATTTAAATGTAAAACGAGTTCGATCGTTTATTTCGCGTTAACAATTGTTGAAACAACGTGGCGGACCATTGTCCGAGAAACACAAATGGTAAATCATACTAGTGTAATACTAATTAAGACCGTCCGGGCAAATGCGTTTTGAATACGAAAACTCGCTGGAGGGGAAAATCTCTCGCGTATCGTAAAATTATAAAATGTCCGTAATTGTTTTTCGTGTTTTATTTCAAATGGAAAATATTTTTTCATACTTTTCGGGAATTCGAACTTCGGCAACCGTAGTAAACGTCCGAGTGATTCCGAATTGTGGTATTTGTCGGGGCGCTGTATGTAAAGTCTATTTTAAAATCGGAATGTACCGCCACAAACTGTAAAACGTGTTTATCGTTCGAACGGAACGAGATGATCGCAATTTCGATAATCGTTTTCCTGTACACGGCTGTTTTCTTCGCCTCAATGTAATAAACGTAAAGAAATGTTCGTAGTAGAATATTTATATTGTTTGTATACCGCGGTGTTATAATCGGGGCGTTTCATATTTTGAACGAGACGAGACAGTTTTATATCGAAAATGTTGCCAATTTTTTCCGGGCAATAACAACACGCTTAAAACGTTTTTTTGGAACGCCGTTATGCGCGAGTATAATCTTTATAGATTTTAAACACGACGTTCTCGAAACAATATACCTACGGAACCTCGAAGAAAAGTGCGAAAACTCGGGTTTTTTTACTATTAAGCTTCGTAAAAAGCCGTATGGATTTTCGCTATAAAATAATAGTACACCGACTATAGATTTTTATTCGTATTTTTTTGCGAAATTCTCGTATCGCCTCCAATAGTGGTCCAAGTATTACTAAACAAAAATGCGTGTATTCGGTTCTCCTTTCTGTTAAATAATAAAAACAATGGCCGCGATTATTTTTTTAGTACGTTTCTAATTTTCAAGAAAAATTTAGGCGTCTTCGACTTTATCCGTTTTTATAATACGATTTAGGCGTTTAACGTAATACTATAAACGTAATCACCGTGCCCCCTCCCCCAAAAAATGGCAACTAAACGGATTTTAATCCGAACGATAGTAAAAAAACCCGCGTCGTAGTCTATAAATACTGGATAACAACGATTTTTTACTTATTTCGTTTCCTAAACGTTATACGTTCATGGTGACGTATTTCAGACGGAAATTAATTCGACGTTTTACATAAAATAGTTTTACGTTTTATTAATCTTTCACGGAGAGTAAAGTTGTACGAAAAGCGCGATATATTTTCTAATCAATCGAAAAACAACGGACGGTTTTTCGTTTTACTAGAAATGCAACGCATTCCGTCAATGTGCGTCAAATTTTGAACGTGAAACGATAGCGCCACCAATATTACTAATGTAAGAAAACTGTTCCGTGTGTTCGAATATCGCGATTATATAATTGCGTCGTATATCGAACGTATAAAATATCTGACGAACTTTAGGACGACCGTTCGCTGTTTAAATTATGGTAATACATTATATCGAATAACGGGTCGTTGTTTTCGGGTGACGAGAAAAAAAAAAAAAAAACGAAAACGGGAAAAACAAAACGATAACAATAAAGAACGAAACGCGGTTAATGAAGTGGCGGCGCGAGTACGTCGGCCTCGACGTCGTTTGTTGTCATTAATTGACGCGATTTGTTTAATGGAATGTACAGAAGACGCAATGTACATAACGATAATGAAACGTCGCGGGACGGAAAATAAAACGAAACCCATTCCGTTTCGAGATTGGGAAAATTGTTTAGCCTTATCTGGTGCGGGGCACGCCGCCGCGATCGGGGAGCCCGTCTATTGTTCGGGAATTCGTTTATTTCAAACGGTTCCCGAAAGCCGGAGAAGAAAAATAGGACGCGAAGAAAATTCGGCTGTCACGATCCCGGGCCGCGGTGACTCGAGTTACTACTGTATTAAACGGCGGCGGAAGGGACGGTCGGGGGAGGGCCCGGGGAACGGCGAAATAAATACCCGGACGTAAGATAGCGATCACGCGTGAGACGCGACGATTTTTTGTCTCGAGTGCCCGCGCTCGCGGATGTCGCGCGAAAAACATTACGCACCGTCACCGGGAACCGTACGGTCCGGCTGGCGAATTTAATAACGCAATACCGCGAGAGGAACGCCGGGCGCACGTTCTAAAGATTTATTACGACGACAATTCGCCAACGACGTTGCACGTCTAGCAAGGGCCGTGTAAAACCGAAAACAAATACGGAAATCCCGTTCGGTACATTCGCGTACGATTAAGCGTAAGGTTGGTAAAGCCGTACAGATCGTACGCGAATCCGGAGCGGTCGATTAATTCGGTTGGCTTGGAATGATATTCGCCTTGAAGAAATCGATTAGTCGGATGGAAAGTTATTACAAACGGACTTCATTCGGTCGTTCGACATTTTCGCGAAAATATTAACCAAATTAACTTCAAAACGTCCCAACCTTTTTTTTTTTTGTTAAAAAAAACGTTCCGTTCGGTTAAAAATATTAATCGAACTTTAATAAATATACGGAGCGTGTATTTCGCGCGTATTGAACAAGAATCGTACCATTTCGTGTACGAATAATTAAAAATATATGGAAAAATCGTGAAAATAATTACACCCCTCCCGAAAAAATACGTAAATAACCGAACCGAGTAAAAATTATTAATAATCGGTAAGCGTAATTGATTTAATTATTTACCTAACACTATTTCCCCGATACTTTTTACCGATTACGTTTAAACGTTTTTTAAAAACGACGACTCGATTTTCCCGTCTGTATATAATATCGCGTACGCGGGCATTGTCGTTCGTTAACAAATATTGCTCGGATCTCGCCGGTATTTCGTATACGCCGTCGTAATAACGTAGAACGTTTTTACGGCATTGAAACGACGGTCGTTAGTAATTAATTAGCGCACGTCGCCAGTAAATTGAGTGTTATTAATCGTGTCGTAAACGCAATGGGAAAATGGTTCGCTTTGTTAAACGCCGCCGGATAAACGTAACCGCGATTTGTTTTTTTTACGATCGTCTCGGTGTTAAGCGATGGGAATAAGACGTGCGTATATCAACAAGTGATATACGGCGCGTCGTTTTTATCGACGCGAGCACGCGAAAATCGGTCTAGGTACACATCGCGATAAGTATACAGCGCGACCGGTAGACGTGTACGAATATTGTACAAGCGAAATACTCACCGGGTATCGAAACGATCGAGTAGTACCGAACACGAATCGCGTGTTACATTTGACCAAATTGGTCGACCGAGATCAATTAAATTGGCCCTCCGCGCGATTCGAGCGTGTTCGGTTCGTACAATATCGTTTATACTCGGACGAGAAATACGTTTGTTCGTGGCGAACACACGTAGTTCGAGTACATAAAATAAAAGCGATACACGTTTTTCGTTCCAAATTCCGTTCGGCACTCGTTCGTTTTTCCAATAAACACTGGCTTACCTGTAACGTTCGCGGTAAACAATTCTGGGCTCGCTTAGAAAAGGAAAAACAACGGAGAACAGATTGCACGTCCGGTAATACCGTGTCAGAAACGTGGTGTCGCCGGGCGGACTTGCGCGTTCGAATGGCTGTGTAATGAAATGGAACATATCGCGAAAGACGCGTCTACAAACCATATCGTCGAAAACGGAACGATTCTACGTCGTCATTTTTCGGAAATTATCGTTTTTTCCGTTTTTAAAACAACTCGCTCGGGGTTTTTTTTTTTAAAACGTCTCATTTTTAAACGGCCGTCTCAAAGTTCTTCCGACGGATTCCAAACATCGTCTCGTATATCACTCTCACGGCGATAATAAAAGGTAGAAATAGGCAAAAAAGAAACCAAAAACTCCTCTCGGCTTCGATAAGGAGAAATTATTACGGTTTTAAGTACCGTTTATATTAGCGGAACGCCTCGCTACGATACGAATCGTGTACCGCGTTTGTCCCTGCGAAGTGATAAAGTGTAGGTCGCTATCGGGTGTATTTTCGTTTTTTATTTTTTTTTCCATTGAGGACAAACGTGTTTTTCGCCCGGTTAAGTAACAACGAATACACATTTAACAACATCGACGATCCTGATTTTGACGTCGCCAATGTTTGCGACTATCGTTCTACTTCAACGATGTAATCACGCTTATTGATATAATTGAATCAGATGATACGCGCGAAAAGTTTTGTTTGTAAATGACCACGGGGATGTATTATTCGAACCTCACTATTTCTTGAGTAAAGACAAAATGCGGACATTTTGACGAATAAACTATAACCAGAAATGATAAGTTATAAAGGACTAACGTATTATTATTTTAATTGAAATAGGCTTCGTTCGTTCAACGGTTACAGTAATCTATCGTTTTGTCTTTTATATTAGGAAATTAATTTCTTTTTTCGTTATAATTACGTATCGCGATCGCCATAATAACGTAATTGAATAAATAAAAATGACTTTTAACTTCGGAAATTGTACGGATAACGTGGAAACGGTTAAGCCGTTTTGTTTAAAATATTGAAAAGACGAAAAACGATAACTCAGTTTCCGTATAATCGGATAATGTTAGCGTGACGATAATAAGACGCGGAACACGGGACGCGAAACATAAGGATAACAACGACGTATAGCTTATGCGTAGGTTTCTGGCCGTTTATCTATATGGCAGAAAGGACGAAAAGTCGATAAACGTAGCCTTTTCAAACGTAACACTGTACAAAGGAACGTATGGTTTCGCGATAATTTGTACACCGATACGATATTCAATTGTACCGTACGATGATCATGTAGACCGATTAGAGCCGTTGTGTGTGCACGGAGCCGCCGACGAACTCTTACGAGGGATTACCACCGACGCTATTTTGCCGGAACGAAAAACGAGACAACGACGCGACGTACATATTTATTACAACGCGGACGAATTTGGTTTACCGTTTATGGATGTTCAGGCGTATATCACGCGATTAACTTAAAGAAAAGCCGACGTTCTCTATCGGCTTGCGCGGACGGCCGGTTAATTACGAAAAGGCGAGGGTTTTACGGCAACGTTTGCTCGTACAATATTACGTCATAACTGTTTTATGACTAAAACAGAAACGAGTATAAATCGATTATCGAGTAATTAACACAAGTCGTTACGACGACGCGGACTCGGTCGCAAACGGTCGCCGAAATGTTTGTAAACTTGGCAAATTCGACGGGCTAAAACTATTGTTTTCGAATATTTATATATATTTTTCTCAAGAGCCGTATTACGTTTTAGTACACATAGTGTGTATTATTGTCGTACAAAATACGTCAGCTTCGACCACGTATATAAAACGTACAATTTACGTCGGAAACGGCCGTATGTCCGAATATATTTGCGAATTATCGGTCTGAAGAAGGACAAGGCGTAACGCGATATAATTATTAATTCGCATTTTATTCGAATTTATTATCACGACGTTTTTACAAAAGCGAAAATCAAAAATGAATTTTCTTAACTACCGCCATACACTCGTCGAATTGATAGCACCATTGACTATACAAATCCCTTCCTTTCGAAAAATATGTTAAAAAAAAAAACATAAATCGCCGGCAAAACCCTTTCATAGCGCACATTGTTTCGTCCAACTTCGTTCATACTTCGAGCCGATAATCGAATAAATCGAACTATTAGCGAATTGAAAAAAAAATTTCTAATTTTAAAACTGGTTTTCTGACCGATTTTCCGTACGACTGATACAAAACTATTTATAACGACGCTACGTCATTTTGTACGTTACACTAATCGATATTACGCAGTGGGAAATCGGAACGGTGAGGTAAAAAATACTATTCGTATACATTCAACGTCCAGAGAATAGATAGTACGAAATTATACGTCGTACGAAATGGAATTTTTCTTTGTTTGCGGAATTTTTCGTAATACGATTCTCACGGCCGTCAATACTACAGCTCGTTGTTACCATCACGCTTAACGGTGACAACGGCAATTCTCCACGGACAATCCGCGCGGTCACCCTCGTCATCCGTTGTCTGGCGCAGCTTCTTGGGCACCATTTTCGTCAGTCGTGCTGGAAAGTCAAGCGTAAATTAATACATTTTTTGGAAAAAAAAATAACGCTCGCAATACGTGACAGGTTTTTCCGTTCTTCTTTTTTTGTCGGCTTAGAGACGTTGGACGGAATTACAATCATAATTCATCGTTGCCGCGCACGGAAACGTGACGGGGGCCAGAGGTCCTAAACTGAATCCCATTAAACAGCACGGGGTCATCGGAATTATCGCTTACTAGCGCAAAATTGATCGACGCGTTTTATACCTATCGGCAATAACATATCGCGCCACTTGGAAAACGTATTTACTTACGACATTATCGCGACGGTTGTCCGAAGTTCCGTGTTATTTTCGTTCCGCTAAAATTGTTTCGTGGGTTTAGAACTAAACTAAATTAGAACTAAAGAACCGAACGTATTCGTACCGTAAAAGGTAACACATTTTCCGACGTCCTATGATCTATGCGCGTCGCCCATTCTTTACACGGTTTTCGCTTACGAACTACGAGTTTACGAATCCTAAGTTATTTTTTACGCGCGGTAAGTTTATCGTTCGGGTTACCATCGTTCATATATTGCCGCGGAATCCTCGCGCGTGTTTTTTGCCCCATTTTAACGTACATACATAGACTGTAAAAGTCTTATTACACTAAAACGTCCGTGGTCAGCCCGATAATAATTGGCCAGGTCGTCCGGAAGATCGACAAAAAATGTACGTAATATATTTGAACGTATAAAAGCGAGTGGTTGTGGATCGAAAAAAAAACGGCTCGACCGTAAATAATAACGATAATTTCGTCGTATCCATTCGCCGGCAAAACGATTTGTCGAACAATGCCGGGGCACAATTCCTCGAGCTTTCCAAGTCACACGTACGATCGATATTATTATAAGCCCGACGCGTACAATTTGGAAAATATTCGACGAAATTCCCCGAAACATTTTGTTACGCGATTGTCCCGAAACGATCGCGCAACGATTGTCTAGATTTTTCGGGAGAATTAACATTTTTTTAACGCCGCGAATGTTCGTACGTTTCGTCTCGAAACGGGACGGAAAATTACGATTTCACGAACGTTCGTGTACTTAACAGGACGCCGCAATAAATGATCGCCCCTGCAACGAAGTTACGGCTTTTCCAAAACGGATATTTTGCGGTGGACGCCATCGATAAATGTTTTTCTAAAATTTATTCGTATATAAGCGTCGAAATTCAACTTTGATACCGATTATCCGGCGCATTTGAACAATTTTCGAACCGAAACTAATCGAGTTTCTGAAATATTCAAAACATTTCTTCGTCCGGCCGGCACTCAAACTCGTTCGACGCGTTCTCGACACTTTATTTTAATGTATCTGACAAAGACGTACCATTTCCAGAACCCACGCCGACCGCGACGCGCGAGGTTTTCGTTTTCGACGTTTTCGATTAACCGAGCGTCGAAAAACGGTTTTCGAAATTAATTTAAAAACTTTAATCGACGGATAGAACGCTTTGTCCGTGGGCCTCTAGGCCCGGGGCAATGGCGCGGTCGGGAAACAGCGAGTGCACGGGGTTTTTGACGAAACAAACAAATACGAACGTGTTTTGATTGTACGTCAGACCTCGTAACGGATCGACGTGCTGTGGTCGAAAGTTCTCGCCGCCATCGATGCACCAAAACTTCTCGTTCGAGTTTTAGTGTTCCGCCGAATTGGACAGCGGCGGCGGCGGCTAACGTTCTTCTATAAAACGCTAGAAACGTTTTATAAATACGAGTACGCAGAATAAAAAAAGCGATAAATGTTTGGAGTAGGTGTAATTTGGCTTACAGTCGATTCTCGTGGCCGTTTGATCGTAACGAAAGGTCGTAACAAATTCGGCATACAACTAAATATAGATTTTTTTTTTTAGAACGTAACGTTGTTTGACGTAGGTAATATCGTTTCGATAATTCTTATACTTGGATAAAAATCGTAATTATGTTTTTAGATTAATAAATTGAAAGTATTAATACTCGTTCAAATAAACTCGTTCGTTTAATTTAGTCGAGTTTTTCGGAACGTATTCTGCTATTTTCGTGCACAAATAACTGTAAAAACGAAAAACCAAAACGTTTACACAACCGCGGGATATTTTAGTTTATAAAAGAAACTCAAACGTCCAAGCAACGATATTTCTTCGTTAAATAAAATTTAATAATATACGACGTTTTTCAAATTGTACTTTACTTGCCGATCAGTGAAATTATCTATTTTTAGATCATTGTAAATATATTTCCTTTGACGTACTCTCTATATGGTTTAGATGGTTAGGTTCACGCTCGTGTCGATGTAACATGGACATAGCTGATAAAGTATCTATAGGACGAACGATATGATTCGATTATATAGTAAAATTTTGGATTTCGTCGGCGTTTACGATAAATGCTGTGACATAACGACAACATTGGAATTTACGATAGAGAAACTGTTCCTTACAAAACAAAAAAATTACGAATTGCCCTATACATTTGACTGATTTACCGAAGTTTCAACTGTACATTTTAAATCGCTTATTTTACGAAGCGAACCTTAATTTTAATTTTGAAAACGCATAAAGCGAAATAGCGAAAAAATAAAAGTAAATGTAGCCCGTAGGTATTTTAGCTACGCTATAAATGTTTTTTTGAAATCCACTAAGTTATCATTATTCGGCTTCGTATTAAAAAATAATACTTATATTCTTTTATTATAAAAGAAAATCAGGCATGCGTGACTTCATAGCCCGCGTAAAGTAATTTAGCTACCTAAAATACAAAATATGTTGATTTCCATTATACGGAATTACGATTATCCTCTAATTTATTTTTGTAATTTATATATCAAAGAACGCACGAAGGAACTAGATCGTTTCTTCAAGCTTGGAACAAGGACGAAACTAAATTCCTTTTTTTTATAAAGTGAAATAAACCATTAAAAAATTCTTTTTTTAAGAATCTTTTTATGTCTAAGTACACAGCTTTGCATTACGAGGGTATGTAGTATTCGTCAATATTAAGAGTTTATAAAATGATTTGTTTATTAAGATCGATAATGTACGTTTGAAATTACTGTCGTACCACGTTCGTACAAAATATATATTTCGCCTTAACACTGAAATTTCATTTTGAAATTTCGATAGTATTACTATTTTCATTTGATATCGTCATTTAAACGATCTAAGAACGTATTATACGAGTTTAAATATAATACATTTTGTGGCTGTCTCGTGTAAATTTCGTAAATTTGAAAAGTTTTTATCCGAATAAATAAAAAATTGGGTTAGAGGTACATTTTTCTATACTCGTGCCGTAGGTACGGTAGTGACTTGTATATTGTAAGTTTTCATCGGGAGCGAAAGAAAGTTTGGTGTACGTTTTGTTAGAAATAAACGTCAGCGTGATATATTTCTCGCCAATTTTAATATTCATTTTTTCGTAGATTATAAACTTTAAATTAATCTTAAAGATTCGACGTGAATTTCGACGTGGTATGATATTTTGAACCGAAATATTGACGTATAGATAAAAAAATAGAAAATATATTTTCAAAAAACTCGTTCCTTTATTCGCTATAAAATGTGTTACATTCAGTACGCGTTACATTTTATCATTACAATTCTACACTTAGATTTCACCGACAGAATTTCAAACAAAGTAAAATAAATTATCGAAATATTAAGCGAAATAATAAAATTAATTACTTCAACGGTATAACTATTAGAAAAAGACGTTTATTGGAGACGGGTGGAACATATTTTGGATATCGATTAAAAATTTTTAATCCCAAAATAGCCTTCGAGTGTTAATTAAATTAACTTCGAAGAGTCAACTTGTGTTGTTCTATGATATTATTTTGTATTCCGCCGTATTTTTCCGTCATTCATTTCTGACTAGACCATAACGTTGGTTTTTTGAACTTGGAACGAAAAAGTTTGTGTCTGCGTTTTTTCCTTTCATATCTTCACAATAAGACCGAATCTCTAATTTCGTTTTAACTTTCACTCGGTTTCGTTTATCTCAACCGAATATTTTTTAAACAAACGCGTCACATATAACTTCTTATCGTACAACGTGATATAAATATATAAATATATATATATGCAAGTATTTATGGACAGTACGAGAGGCTTTTGGTACGTTTAAGGTTTATGAGATATTGCGAGACGACGGTAAAAAATAATACAAACGTCGTATTAGAATCCTATAAAGGACGCGACGATAATATTATGAACAATCATACGTAAACAGCTTATCGCAAAGCGCTCGTCATGCGCCTACCAAATTAAAACAATTTTAATAATATTTATCACTGTGTTATTGGAACGAGGATATGAAAATGATTTATAGATATTCCTCAGGTAACCGATAATAAATAACGAAATGGCGTTTGTTTCTAATTTCGGCGCGATAATTTCTCCTTGGTGATTAAAACGTTATACTTTACTATCGTATAGCGCGTGAATGTTGTTTTTTGACACCGTTTACGTTACAATATTTTCGCGATAATTCGGGACGTTAATCATAATATATTCCCGACGTGAATTTACGCGAACAATGTGAGGATCTTTCGTCTCTAGCGTACAGTTAACGATTCGAAACCGATAAAAAGAAAAACGCGAATATTATTAATATAATCAATCATTGGCGGCGATAAAGTAGACAGTTTCCGAAATTGCGCCGCGAATTAATTTCGAAATATCAACACCGGTTTTAAGTCTCCGTTATAATAGTTATGTACTTGGTTGATCGGTGAAGGGATGACGATGAGGGGGGGAGGTGGAAATAATATTGGAAGAATTTACGTTACGAATTCGGCACGAACTGTGAAACGCGCGCGTACACCTCGATATTTTCCCAAAAACCCTCTCTAATCAAAACGTACGGAAATTGAACGAATTTTATCGACTTTTCATAAAGCGTGACTATTATTATTAATATACGGTTTTTTGTTTTTTATAGACGGCGTACTTCGCGCATAATATATTATAAGTACGAATTTCTTTTTTACGGCGCATTAGAATAATGAAAAAATAAACGCGTTTTTTATTTTTATTTACGGCGAAGTTGACAATCGGTGTACGCAAATGTTCGATTTACGACGTTACGATATGATAAAATACTAATTTTTTATCGTCAATTTAGTCGCGAAGAGTTTTTTTAATTTCCCTGCTTTCGTTAATGGATTATGTGCGCGTTTTATTTTAAATTCTGCAAAGTTCGTTATTGCCTCATATACGTTTTATTTTAGATTCGTACATGTATCGTGTTCGTCGTAATAAAAGTTATATATATATATATATAATTTCTATTTCAAACGTAATTATGTCGGAAATTCGAAATTACGTTTTCAATATCGAGTTTGTTATAAAATTGCAATTTTATTGGTCAGTGATTTAGAACTGACTGAGCTAAACAGTTTATAAATAATATTTTTACGTTATTAGCTCGTTTTATTTTTACAACTGTGCACGAAATTAGAGAATAATAACGAGAAAATGTATTCGTGTCTGTATAACGTATCGATTTTAACGATTCGCGTATAGAACCTATGGAATACGTTTATCCGACGTTAAAATTCGAATTTTATTTCCGATTATACGTATTTGTACGAACGTTGTGCATAACACAACCCGTATTCGCTGCTGATAGAACGATTCCGATTGTAAGCCGTGGGTTCAATTTTCATACGTATTCGCCGGAACCTTGTAAAAAAACTTGAACGGATACATAAAAGTATTTCGAACGTTTGTCGAAAAAATGAACGTCGTTCGTGTACGGATAACGAAAGCGAGTGTTCGGCGTCGGGAACGCCGGCGACGAAAATCGAAACAGTAAAACCGATAGCCGTAAATACGCCACGCCCGGCGAATAACGCACGATACTCTATGACGGTCCGTCACGGGGGCTTATGACGGGAAGTCACGCGAACGTTTAAACGCGACGTACGCGCCACTATCGAGATTAAAAAGTCTATTCGAAATTTCGCGCGCGACAACTCGGCGTAAAACACACACTTCTTCGCGGAACGATACAGTTATAATTTACGCAACGGTTGGCGAAACGTAATTGGACACCGGCGAAAAGCCGCGTACCAACGTATTTCAACGTTGTCGCGTGGTTCTATTAATAGAATCGGCCGTATCTGACACGGACGGCGGTTGCGGATTTCATTCGTACTCGACCTTGTCCGACGATCGTATTAACGACAACGTCGGCCACGGACGCGTTATTGTCGGCGTTTCGGAATTCCACGCGGTGCCGTGTTACGCTCCGATTTCATATTGCCGACCATATTTCGGCCCGTTATGTCGAAAATACGACGACTAATCGTCCGAAATTAAAAGCGAGCTTTTTACGCGCTTTCACTGTTCGTATCTAAGGGGGCGCCAATTACACGGTTACCGTGTACGGCGCTGTCGTAAACTATCGCCAAAATGGCACGTGTCGAAACGAAGCGGCACCGGCGCGGCGAAATTGCGTACACGACGTCACTTAACATAAAACGCGTAATTTATCGCTACGCGGCCCCGGGAGGGGAGGGGGCAAATCCTACGCGTTTGTTTTATTATCGTAAAACGTTAGAGGTAGGAGCGGTAGGAACCGACGATCAAAATTATCGCGATATTTACGTTTTTGCGTCGTTATTGTTATAGCGACGGACGGTAGATGGCGAAGTTTATCCAATTTCCTCTTTTGTAATTTCGATAAATAAATTTTTCGCCGCGTTTGTAATAAACGCGGACGCCACGCCCACATATTCGTTTAGCCGCGTCTGTCCGCGGGGGGGGGGCCGTACGGACGTTACGTTTAGCGTTTTTTGCGCGCTTTATATCCTTCGGGGGCGCCACAGAAACGTATTCGCGTTAATATACCCGTAAAATACGTCGGTAATAACGCGACGTTACTCGAGTGAGACGCCGCCGGTACGATTGTTTTCGAACGGTTTCGAAACGACGACACGTCTGCTGAGACGACGTCGTCTTAACGGTAGTGGTCGCAAACCACCAACGACGTATGTCCGACGGGCGTGCTAAACCGATTTGTCGATTCGCTCGTCCGCGTAAATTGTCTACGAATACGTTACCGCGCGAAAACACCGGCACTCGATAAAATTCGTTTTTAATCGAATCGCTCCCCCGGCCGCCGTCTCCGGGGCCGCCCGAACAGCCGTTCGGTTCTTCGTGCCGAAACTTTTATAATTGAACACTAATGAAAATAGTTGCGTACGCCGCGACGCGTGTAACCGCTCGAGCGAAAAACGCGTTTATCGACGGCGGACGCGTACAAACGAAATAATATATTAATAACGGACGCCGTACGCGCGCCACGATAAATCACTACGCGCTCGAAAGCCCGGGACCTAGCGACTTTCGCGTCGTGCACGAACTCGTCGAGAGTCGAGCGCGCGTGTCTTGACACGCGGACCCTCGGCGAACCGTGTTATAATAACGTATTGTATTTCGGTGCCGGGAAACGCACTGTCCGACGCGCGTTTGAACGTCGGTTTCGCCACGAACCCGCACCGTTCGGTTCGGTTCGTTCTTTACGCACGGTTGGACAGCCGTCCAGTAACAAGCGTAACTCGTAAATATTTAATCGAATTTCTAGACATTTAGTTACAAATTATCCGACCATTTAAGTTCGTATCCCGGACGATATTTGATCGAAATACCGAAAACGCCGTTGTACCATTATCGCTCGTTTTACAACGGTATTGAAGCGCTCGAAAATGTACGAGATATCGTACGTTCGTTGCTAAACACGGGTAACGAATTTTTTGTACTTACGATTATCGAAACGGCGGTACACGTCCGTCGGAAGTAACGAAATATTACGAATCGAGAATGTTTAAAATGTGACGAGACCGTAAGGCTCTACATTCTGTAGACAATTGTCCGTTCAAAATTGTACGGTACGCGGCCCGTTTATGGTCGTGAAATAAAACTACGGTATTTTATTAGAAATTACTCCCGATTTGTAAAAATGTCGCCTCTATTGTACGGGCAGTAAGCGCCCCTCCCCTCCCCCGCAGGAGTATCCGTCGTTTACTAGTGGTGATGGGGGGGAGGGCGAATATTGTCACCGCGAAATCCGGTCAATACGTTCCGTGGCCGAGACTCAAATTCCCAAACAGGGTGGATCCGTTTCAGAAATGTCCCGGGACAGAAGACGGAAGACGCGAATTTATTGAAGACGTCGCGTAATGTCTCCATTTCCGAACCCCTGTAAGGTTTCGGACAACTAGTATCGTATGTATCAGGTAAATTTCGACGCATATTCGGGGCCGTAAATCGTATAAACTCGGACGACAACGGAGCAACCGACAATATATATATATATATACACACGCGAGAGTTCGACAAAAGATTCACGCCCCTCGCCGATACCAGACGTTGATACGGTGACGACTTATGTGCGTGCGTTTTACTTCGTTACTTTGTCAAATTATTACCGATATTTTCCCGTAATCGACCGTATGTTTCATTCGCCCCGTACGTGCGCTTATTTTACTTTCGGATACTCGGGCGACGGTGCTACGCCATAAACGATTATGGAAACGCTATTTTTGGTCGGCGCATTAATAACGTTCGGTTCCGTGTGTTCACGATTGACGAAACGAAGTATTTCTTAGGGATAGAAACGTCTTACGTCTCGCCGTGTTCACCCCGTTAATTACGATAATTACGCGCGCCGTGTCTGTAACCAAATTGTGCGGGTTTCTAAAAATAACCCGACTAACGGGGGGCGTTGAAAATAATAAATAATCGAACTGAATATAAATATATACGTGTGTGTGTGTGTGTGTGAAATGTACAACACCGGTTCGGACAATTGTATCCGATATTTTATCTCTTTGTTTTCGGTTCAAAAACTTCGGCGGGAAACGAGACGCAGCTACGGAATATTATAGGTTTCGATTGGTCGACGGGCGGGTGGAGGTGATGGTGGGGAGGAAGAGGAGGTGTTGCAGGTTTCGTTGATACGAGAACGGTGCCGAGAATCGAAAAATATTTAAGAACGACGCCGACGGGAGTAGATCGGGGCCGAGAAAACGGACGAAAACGGCTGAAGGAAAAGAGCGATAACGATAATAATTTCCCTAATGTACACTAAACGTTGAAAGTGGCCGTCGTTCGGTCGGGACACGGCGGCGATTACCTCCCGCGGGTGTAAATGTTGGCGCGTTACGGTTCGCCGTAAAAACGATACGCCGTCCCGAACACTTTTGTCAGCGACGAAAAAGGGGTCGGAATTATTATTGTTATTGTTTCGGCATCGGTTAGTGTAGTTTTCCTCTCCTTTTATTCCTTCGGGGGGGAGGCATTTTTTTTCACCTAATTCGTCGTTGTGTAAATTTTTTCGATCGATTTGTTTTCGCTGTTCTCGCCGTACTCTAGGCACCCGAATGCGGCGTGACCGCCGGAAGCGCGATGGTGTGTTCGCATCTGTCGCGAACAGGCACGTCGCCTGAATAATCCGTCACACCTAATACGTATTTGTTAATCCCGAGAGGAATGACGATTGTACGTTTCTTCAACGTCAGTTTCGCCGGAATCGAAACGACCAATTGAAAATCTAGACGTTTCGTTACTGTTGTTCGTATACAATTTGTAAAACGCTCGTTGAAACATGATGACGGAACTTCAAGTTTTTTTCAAGTCTTTTCAACTTCAACTTTCAACTTCAAGACGGAACAACAGTCGACCACGTCTCAAATTATATACGTTTATCGTTATTTTATCGGGAGACTTTCGCGAAATTGTTCGTTTTATTTTCGCCGCTAAACGAAATTAAACGTCTTACCGAACTACTCGACAAATATGTCGATTCGCGATCGAGACGAAAGAATAACCTTTTTCATTTTTTTTACACCATCGGCGAATACTTTTCCTTAAAGCCTTTACGTTATTAAGGTCAATCGAAATTGCGACAATACGCTCGAAATTTATAGGTACAAAAAAATCGTATTTTTTAAAATAAATACTAACGCGTTTCGAACGTTGGTCCAGTGTATTTCAGTTCGCACGATTTTAAAGCTCCGGTGAACGTTTGCGTTACTAGCGAGAACCTGACGAATTCTTAGCTTACCATACCGGCAATAATAAATGACGAAAAAAAAATTCAAAAAGTTGTCGATCAAATTTATTGGTTGGGTTATATTTTGGCTTTTGAAATTACGCTGCTGAGTTTAGACATGTTTTACTCGTAAATTTTAATTTAAGCGCAATATATTTTTTGAAAGTTAAGTATACACACACACAGGCATATATATTTCATATTGCAGTCACACTAATGAAAACTTGAAATTTAACTAATCATTTTAAAAATCAAATTTATAAGCTATTTTTCAGCGAAATTATTAGGCGAGTCGTTTAAATAATATTTAATCGAAATTCCGAACAACGAACGAAGATTCAAATTTCACGCCCTCGCGTTTTTAACTATATATTACGTCGTCAACGGTTTTCAATACATGGCAGTTCGTTTCTATAACTGTAATTATTCGAACAGTCCGTATTACCGATTCGCTTGAAATTTATATATATGAAATATACGAAATTTCGCTAAATTCTCTTTTATGTGTGTGTGCATTCACCGACGTCGTGCTAACGAGAACGTCAAATAAATATCACGTCGTGACGTATCGCTAAAATCGTTTCGGGCCCCACTCGCCGGCCGATCAATGTCCAGCAACCGACGTATTTTAATTTATTGAAAATCGTCACTCGTCCGACGAACGCGACATTTCGATTTTCAGTCACCCGGTTGCCGGTGACACTGTCCATTTCTGCGCGTTTAACGTATAATCCGCCGTCCGATTTATGACCAACGGGACAGTTTTCGAAAATCCAAACGAATCTCGTTACGGTAATTTTATTTTTATAAATAATACGAAATCCAATTTAGATTTATGATAATCAACGGGTTATTTGAAAAATATTGAACGTATATATGTTTTATGTATACTCCATAATTTATAGATATTTGAACGTAAAAAAGTGAATATCGCGCGAACGTTATATTATTGTCAATACACCGTTGTTTCGTCGAGATCTGGCGAATGCGATAACTTTTGTCGTATTCGATATTTCAAAGTTTTTTCGTTTTCACTCACGTCGTTATAGAAAAGTAAATCCGTCAAATGGCCACCCACCCGAGAATTCGAGTAGAGCCTCGAAAACAGTATATAAACGTATCGCCGCCGGTTTCCGGTAATTATTACGTATAACGGAAATGTACGAAAGCGTAATTTCGAACGCATCATCTCGGATTTTACGCTCGTCTACTAAACCGCGTACACGAAAATGACGACTATAAAATAAAACGCGCAGAAACGTCCTGTGCCCGTCATTTGCCTAAACGTTTCGATTAAGCGACCCGAGTAACGTCAATGTTATCCCATAGTCTGATTTACCGGCGACACAAAACGTATATATTCGAATATAATACGTTCGCCGGTTGTGCGTGGAACCCGACGATCCTGGCCAAAGGGACTTCGCGTTGAGCAAAATAGAAACGACGAAACATGTTACGTCACCCCAATCCATTTCCCCCGGCCGACTGTGCACAGCGACGCCCACCGTTTCGCATTATGCCGTCGTCGTGTTCGCCATTGCGAGCGAATCGTTTAGACACACTCGTTTAACTTCCATCAAAAGCACGCGCGGACATGACGACCCGACCGGGAAATTTTACGTCCCCG
This sequence comes from Geopemphigus sp. TES_GeoC_2020, assembly GCA_025469175.1. Taxonomy (NCBI): domain Eukaryota; kingdom Metazoa; phylum Arthropoda; class Insecta; order Hemiptera; family Aphididae; genus Geopemphigus; species Geopemphigus sp. TES_GeoC_2020. The sequence continues at coordinate 26,782 of JAIPRN010001070.1, forward strand.
GACGGCGGTTTCGGACACGTCCGAAACAATTTATGCGGCGCACTCGAATATACGGTAACGTTATTCGCACGATATTGTCAACGGATTTTTTTTTTGTCGACGGAACCCGAACACGACAATTTCGATAAATATTCGTTAGGTCGCGCCCACGATTTGATACTATTACACGTACGGTGCGCGGAATCGAATCAAAGGCGATCCGTATCGGTTTCCGTTGCCTGAACTCGGAATCCGGCGTTTTAATCGGAATAATTTTAAAAAATACCGTCTACGGGAGAGTACACCACCACGTCTGTTACGGGATAACTATTAAGAACGTAGTACTTTATATCGTACGATTATATGTTGAAAGCCTGGGTAATCAATAATAAGTTCGCGCGAAAAAATTGACGATAATAATTAACAATTTGACGCGCTCGAAACAAAATTCGCCTCGATTATCGTTTCGAACCGAAACAACGCGTCCCGATTCCATAGCGAACTATTGTGATTTTGCGCTGGAAATAAAATATAACGACGAATTGACAGTCGCGAGGAAAGCGAAACATAAACGAATGAAATTGAAAAGGTTTCGGTCGGCGCGACGTATTCGGCGAGCATTTACGCCGCGCGTGGAATCGTGTGGCGTGTGGAAACGATTAGACGAAAACGGGCACTTGGGCGGTCGTTAAATATTGATTATTCGAACCAAACGGAAAAATAAAAACGGGAAACGCGCGACGATAAGAAACGCGAAAAACGTCTAGCCGCCAACCTGCCCGTATTATTATTATTATTATTACTACTGGCGTAGTGTGGGCGGAATAATACACTTTTATTGTTACAATGTTTGCGGTCGTTTACGCCGCTTCCATTGTTGTCCATTTACTCCGTGACCTCTACCGTTGTCGTTACGCTGTGTATTTCCCGTATTATAAACAGACGCGAAGGTTGTGTCGTCCCTGATTATTTCCACCCCGTAATTATTGTATCGCTGGTAATTCCGAAGGTTAAAATATTGAATAATATATTCGTTTTCCCCCTCCCATCCACCGTATCGCCGAGTTTACGTTACCGTTGTGAAGGTTTTGAAACGAATTCGCGTTCTATTTACGATTGTACGTTGTTCCGCTTCGGCAACAATTACGTACGGAAAATACGGGCACATTTTTTTCGGAACATTTTTCGATCGCGTATCGCCTAAGCGTAACGTGATAGACATTTTCTACCGCCCCTACGTACAACGGGCGAGTCGAATTATTTTTGTACGAACACGCGTACGCTTTATCGATAGATACGAGAACGCGTCTCCCGATGATAAGGTTAGAAAGTTAGATCGTGAATATATATATATATATATATATATTTCATAAAACAACGCGAAAGTTCTAATACGCGCGTATGTTGACGTTGGAACTCCGGCGTACATAAAAAAAAAATATACGGAGAAAGTTCGGCGCCATTTAGCTCCAGTACACGGTCGTATCCTTAAACGTCGATAAAACCTAATTTATTATTACCGGCCGCGTATAACGCAGTCACGATAGTCGTTTGATAGGGTATAGAGACGTTAGGTAGGGAATACACGAGACCGAACAATATTTACGCTTTCGGCAAAATACACGGGCGAAACAATCGCGGCTATAGGGGTGGCAAAATGATATCTTTGATCGGCGACAAAAAAAGGGAAATTTTCCCCTTACCCGCCCGTAAAAAAGATACGTTTATGCTACTCGCAGATGTTCTCGATTCTAAAACCGCGTACATTTTTTTAAAAAAAAAAAATAAACGCAACAAGCCGCCGCAAACGGCCCGGAATTACGTGTAATACGCTATAGTTTTCGAAATTTGAGTTCTCGTGATTATTTTACGACATTACATTCTTACGCGACGAAAAAAAATCACGAAATATTAAAATTATTTTAAAGAGGAAACGGATATGCGTATATATATTTAAATATCTAGGGCGACAAAACGCGATTTATCGAACGATATATTTAACTTAAATAGAATATTTTCAAAAATAAATTACGTACGTCGTATTCGCAAATGTAAATCGTAAGAGTTTGTGAAAATCGTTAGAACAAACACGAAACAGAACCAAATACCGATTCGAACGTGTCTTCTTCGAGAATATTCCCTATTTTTATTTTATACTAAACGTACGTATTATGTAAATTAACCGTAAGTTTCCGTAATCAAATATTATTATAATACTTATTGCTTGTGTAGCGGTAGCCGTAGTGTGGGTAAGATTTACGAGCGCGTTTGGAGAAAAGACGATTTCCTTAAGGCGGAGGTGGCATACGGTGTGAGACTCTGCGTAAGACCCATTGTTGTGATTCGGGCGTAAGGGAACGACGTTAAAGTTTCGTGTAAGAAGCGGGAAACTGACGCGTATTCGTGTACGCGTGTCGTAGTGTACGCGTTCCGTCCGGTGTTTTTTAATTAATCGCGAGCTGCGAGACCAATAAGGGCGAAACGAACGGACCGAGTTCTCCATATATATATAGTATTCGAATACCGGGGAACAAACAAACGGTCGGTTATTTTATCCGGAAATTCGCCGCCCTTCCGTTCACCGCTCACGAACTCTTCGAGACAATACGTCGAACTCGGGGTATTTTGTTTTATTAACGTAACGTCGGTCGTTTCACCGAACGAACGAAAATAACCGATTTCCGTTAACGTTTCGTCGACAAATTTTATCGATCCGTAAGCGAAATTGTACGTTTAGGCCCACTGTTTTATGGCTTACATTCGTACGGCGTTTTCATCGTGCGGATAAACACTGGCAAATACTACAAATCCTCCGTTACAATAAATACGGTAAAACGAGGAAATTAGAACGAACGTCTACGTCGCGCGAGACGTTTCTTTCACGAAATTCGACGGATCACCATCGATTTCTGGACGTGTGGTGGTGGTGGTGACGGGAAGAGGCGGGTGGGTCGCCAAAGGTGTACGAAAATAAAAAAAAAAACCGAGATATACGAAACGGCTACTCGCCGCCATGGCGCGGACAAATGATGGTTTGTACGTATTTTTACGACATAAAGCGCGTTCAGTTTTACTTCGTTAACGAAGAGAAACTTTCACTAGGCGCGCGTGAAACTGCCGGCGCTATATCAATCAGATCAGACAAACATTCGTCGTCGTCGCGTTATCCAATGGGCGTACGATATTTTAATACGCGTTTAGAGAACCCTTTATACCCCGAGAAGTGCGCTGTCAGAACGTTTCGGGTTGAATCGTAACGTGTAAGTGGCGTCTAAGTATTCTACACACACGTTGTACAGAACGGTTCGATTAATATTCCGTCGATATGTTTACGGGAAATCTCTCCGTAGCAAATAGAATTGACTCGGACTTGTACTAGGATCACCGTGCCCCGAATATTTTGATCGAATAACGGATATAAATCGTAATTTTCGCGCGAGCTCTTACTCTTACCGCTTCCGTACCGAAAACAAACAACACGTAATCGAACACGTTTTAAAGAGCCCATTTACGTAATATAATTTGCGTCCCATCGATCGTTGTCGCTCCGATAATGACTCCGGGGTCGTATGTGTGATATCATGACGAAGCACTTCGGCGGGGAACGCCGAGCAAACTTCGTTTATACTTTTCAACGGAGAGGTTCCGTATGGCCATCGTCAACAAACTAACGGCACCGGTCCCGTAATTGAATTCCGAACGAATACATTTTACGCGTACGTGTACGTAAGTGTTGTGTACACACTTACGCGCTTGCGGTTTCCTCGTATATGCCATAGGCCCCGGTCGACGACCGTACGTCGAGCGTGTTACGAACAAAAAACCGTCCGTCAGGCCGAAAAAGTTTTTAAACGAATTTCCGAAATTACGCGACCGGAATTTACGCGCGAAACCGACTTAGCCGAAACCGACGTAATCGGCGACCCATCCATCGTGGTTCCGGCTGCGTTTCGAAATCCTATCGCGCGCGCGAAATTTTCGTCGAATCGAAAAATGTGTTAAATCAATAACCGTTAACGACGTGATGAACCGAAGGGCAATCAAACTTGTCCGATTATGGTCCGTCGCTAAAAACCGCGCAAGACGACGTCACACATTGGTGACGTAATAATCGTAATATTATATCTATATATATATATATATACACGTATTTATTTAAAAAAAGAATCGAAATCGTTTCTAATCGCGTCGAACGCATCGACGTAATACGGATAGTAGCTTGGTCAATTCGATCGAAAGTTTACGACGCGAATGTTTTAGACGTTTTTACGTTCGTCGGATAAATTCGCGCACGTTAAGTACTCGAAACGGAAATATATCTACGCGGACAGTTTTCGAATCAAGTCCGGTGGCTTATAGGCTCCTATTGTATACGAAAGTTATTTTTCAGCCGAATCGCACGCTATTATTACGTCGTGTTTTTAAATAATTCGTTTCGGTATAGCGGTAAAGTACTGACCATTACGAAAATTAAATTCTACGATTACTTTTTTTTTTTTTACTCTTCCAAATCGTAAAACAGACGTTTTCTTATAAATATTTAACGCGACGTGTGTGGCGGGCAACGAAGACACTTACTAGTGTTGCGGGACTCGTATTTACAATATGCTTTTCGCGGTATCATTTTTTTTCCGCTCGTGTTTTCGTCTTTGAAAACGCCGTAACGGTTGTACAACAACGACGGCGGTAGTTGCTGTGACGTTTGAAATCGAAATACCCGAAGAAACATCAAACGCACATTTTGATCGCCATTTACGCATATGTAAACGCTATATCGGTCCCGGCGCAACCTTATCGTGTGGAATATTCGTTTTCCAGGCAACCCGTTCGGATTTAATAGCAATGAAAAACCGGCGGTATATAGGCCGGAATATCCTGTAACGACTACTAGGTAGCGCGATTCGTTGTTCGTGACGAACGCGCGTGTAATCTTTATTCGTCGAATTGGCACAAAAAAAAACAAAAAAAACGTAATTTCGCCGTTTCTTATTATTCGTTCGGTTTTTCATCTTTTTTTTTACCGAGATTCCGTCAAAAATAAATACGATTGACGTTCCGACGTACAAATCGGGCCATTGGCTGTCGTTTAACGTTCTAATTGCCATAAACCGAGTTTTCGTACACACGTATTACGGCGGAACGCGAAAATTGCTAAGAACTAAACCAACGACGAAATCATTTCGGGATCAGATACGAACGCGGATAAACGCAACGCCCGGAGATTTCGAGTTTCTTTATTCGTCGGCCGAAACGCTCGCCTGTATCGCGCTTATCTGAATGGAGGAGGCGTTTTTTTATTCCTTTAATTACTTTTGTTTTATCCGAGCGGAAAAAGCGAATAAAAAAACGCGCAACAAACGGACACGTCCCCGAATTTATATATTTTATATTTGTTTCCTATGATTAACGTTTCGAGATTACGTTTTGTCCGACTGCCTACGCAGGATTTCGTGTAACGCCGGTGTATCGAAACGACGCTAATATTATTATTACGGAAATTATTATTTCCGCCGTTAAAGTTCAACGTCACCCAAGGGAACGTCGCGTTACGTACAGGTAATATAAGTATTACGGATTCCACGAAAATCCGATTTTATACGCTCGTCGCGAAGAATACTAGCTAGCTATTATTGTGACGTTTGTTTGACGGTAAATAATATTTTGTCTGGAAACGGTTTTCGGGAAACGAAACGACGACGGTTGTGTACGCCGAACGACGAGAACGCGAGTTGATTTAACGACGAAATCGAATCAAATGAAAAACCGGAAGAACCGTCGTTCGCGTTTTGGTCTCTTTCTCGAAAACCCTTTGATTATTCGCAGGCGCGCGCTAATCCATTCGACGAATATACCGTACGAGCGTAATTATTATCGGCTCGCCGCCGCGTTGTGGAAAAACCGTTCCGGTAAATAATCGTTATTCGTGAACCGGCCGACCACGTTGTATGAACGATATCGTTTACGATGAAACCCAGTCGATCCAAAACCGGACAATCTGTACTATCGAATGGACGGATTAGGGATTTGGTCGGACGAAACGTATAGTCTTCAAGAATTCGTAGTAAATTACGTTGTCGTTACTAACTGTAATAATATTGTTCGAATCCGTCGGTTCGTTAAATCGCTACAATAACCGTATTCGTGTTACGATCGGCCGCGACCGATACATCGTCACCAACGAGTTTGTTGTTTTTTTTTTATAATTATTCCCCGGGTGAGTGTCACGTTTTTGTCGAACAAATACGCGCGAAATATTCGCCGGACGCTAAACGTTCGTTTCATATTATCATATCGCACAGACACACGTTGAACAGACACGAATTAAATATAAACCTATCGCGTCTAACGTTTCGTAATTATAATAAACCAACGTGTTTTTCCACCGCCGATTTTGTTCATTTTCTTGGCCGGGCTTTATGTAATATTAACGCCGTTTATCGTGACCGGTTTCGGCTAAAGTACGAATGTAATATACGACCGTTCGAACGGCGATAATTTTTTTTTTATCGCGCCGAAGTTTCGTACGACGCGTTTTTTTCGTCTGAATCCCGACTTCGTATTATTATTGTTAGTTTTTATGCGCCGTTACGACATATTTCCGTAGTCGTCCGCGCGGAAAAAATATTTAGCCAAATACGACGTTCAAGAAACCGTTTAAGCAAGTCTTTAGAAAAAATTAAAACAATCAAAAAATACGTACACAAAACGTTCCTTGAGATAACCACGAAAATATTATTTCTCGAGAATATTTAATTAAATTTCTCGCGTTTAGAACGATAACGATACTTAAGAAGAATGTATACGCACAGGATTCGGTCGTTACACCGCTGCTGGGACCGTTTTCGCGTAATCCAAAGACGGAAAATAATAAAAAACGTCAAAAATTAAATCTAAAAACGTTCGGCGATTTCTCGCGGAGATCTTATAAAATGCGACCAATATGCGTGCGCTCTTCGCCGAATATTTCGACGTTCCGTAAACGCGATTCTGAGAGTTTACGGACTACAGCGAACGAGGAAATGTCGAATGTCCAATTTCAGCGGCGCTATTAGTTCCGGGCTCCCTGTGCGAGAATCCCTTTTCGAGAAGACTATCGAATCACGTTATCGTATTCCGTGTTGATCTCTCGATTATTATAAGAAACGTAATAGTTTTACAACGACCTGTGATTTTTTTGTCGCATCGCCTGCGAACACAACAAACGCTCGTATTACATTCGTGTTATATCATTTTTCCAACATTTTACACGGAAAATTCCCTCTTTAAATGCACAGACGGTTCAATAACACTAGAAACCTTTATGAAAAAACTGTAAAATATTACAAATCGGATTTCTTTTTAGTTTGAATATGAAAGAGATCAATGGAATGTAAGATAAGATAATATATATCGCGAGAATATCGCTATTATTACATTATCGGTTTCCACGGTTTTTAACGTTTCGAATACCTCGAATTTGAATATGTATTTAAATCAGTATTCTAATAAATGTTTATAACGTTGGAACCGTAATGTGCGTGAAAGACAGGTATTTTAAAAATCTAACATCTAATAACGCCGAGCCATTTTTCGAATGCCAGAACACAAAGTTCTGATTTTAAATATTTATTCGAAAAATATGGTTACGCTTTAAACGGTCGTATTTTATTCCGGCTAATAATATAATTATGGTTATCGATCGTCCGAATTATATCGTCGATATTAAAATATCAAATATTGATAATCGACACCATCGGCGTCAGATCGCGTACGTATTCCCGACACGTGCTCGGTTAAGCGAGAAAACCGTTATTCCAACTATATTTATCGCGAAGTGTCGGCCACAGATCGGACACACGGACGTTTTATATCGATTACAGCGGACCGTTGGTCTCCGTCCGACAGAAACGATCGCGATTCAAATAACGGACCGCGGGGACGATAATTCGAGAAATCCCTCCGCGCTCGGCCGCATTATCAAATACGCGCGCGCACGCGCCGATTAAACATTCAGACGGATTATCCTGGGAATCATTCGATCGCGCCAATATTTCGTCGGGTTTTATAGCCCATACGGCTATTAATACGACCGGGCCGCGTAGTTTTTGGACTCTACCGTCGGCAATCGTACCGAGATAACGACGATCCCTTCCCAATTCGAGACGGTTTCCCCGAATCGTCGTTGTCACGACGGACGTTATCGTAACCGAACGGTTCGAACCGCAGTTAAAGTCATATTGGGAAAGAGAACGTATTTTGTGACGAAACGAGTAGATGATAATAGGCGCTCGACGAGCACCGAGAAATCGGAAGACGGATAATGAAATCGGTTCCGGGATATCGACAGTTTAAATGTAAATAAATCGTCGGAGGGATTCGTACGTAGTAACTATAGCCAGTATCTGTGTTGTCGTCGCGACACGAAATGGTTTATCGTAAACCCGACGGCTGAATGATATATAAACATATATGTCTCTCCGCGCCCGGACTTGCGTCTATTTCAAAAACCGGATTGTTTTTCCATTTTCCTATAAACGCGTTTCTCGAACGTTTCGCCGGTTATTCGGAATCGTTTAGATCTACACGCTTTAAGTGGCACCGGGAAAAGGGACATCAGCGGGATTCGTGGGCGAAATGTTCTCTCGTCCCGCGAGAATCCCTGAAAATATTTCCGCGGTAATCGCGAGAGAACGAATTATTAACGAGTCGACGGGAGGCACGGGCTAATTAACGTGTAGTCCGATCCCCTCGTCCCCTTTGTCCTTTTTGTTTTTCTTCGGCTCGTTATCGTTTTCCCGTCCGGCAATAATTACACACTTTCGCCGGTCCCGTCATACATTATTTACCGACATATATACGTATACATATACTCACGTGAGGGACTGTGTGTTACTTTCCTCTCTCTCACACATTATTCCACTAGCCGTCTGTTTTTGTTTTACGGTACATAATTATAACCTACCTACACCCGTACCCGGTGCCTAGTGATGGACGGAGGTGTTTAACTTTTAAAGGAAAATTAACCGCTTGACGTGGGTGGTGCGTTCGGTTTTTTTTCTGTTATATTCGCGTTGCGTTGTCCGTTTAATGTGGATTTGTCCGAGTTGTGTATGTCGCGCGCGTTTAAATAAAAATATCCGAACGCGACTCTTTTGCGATATTGGATCGTAAATGGCAAAAAAAATTGGAAGAGAAAAAAAATGGTCGGTTAGTGACGTTTTATTGTGTCGACGTAAGATGCGAATATTAATGAAATAAATACTGTCCGTGTTAAAGCGCCGTATGTTTTGAATTTTGAGTTTTCGATAATTTTGAATCTCTTTTCTCTATTGTTTAACGCCATTTGAAATAAATATAACACAATTTTTCAAAAAATTTCTATACACGTTGTGTAAATACCAAGGTATTTGTACAATTAATATAAACGATAGACTTTTTAAAACGCTCTCCTGAACAATTTTTGATTTTGAAACGCATTTCGTGTTCTTGGACACTCGCTATACGTTAAACAAATAAAACAAATAGTTACTGGCATTTTATAGTTTCGAAATTTATTTGTAAAATATTTGTGCCATTGACAAACGTTCGCGTAAATGTATTATAAAATTAAATAGCGGACGAAAATGCGCGGTTAGTGACGTAAGATATTTTAAAAAGAATATATAGCGACGTGTTTTTTAAAATTCCGATTTCGGTATAAATATTAAAATCGGTATAGAAATCCGCGACTATATTTATAATATTTTGACGGCGAGTAATTATTCGGACAGACGGTTTTGAGCAATTTGGACGGGTTAGTTTTATTGCCATATCCCGTTTGTTGTCGGTATTACGTAGGGAAATACCGGTACTGGTAACTGCCTACCGGATAATTCGTGAAATCGAAGGAAGTGTCTCTGAACAACGATTTTTCCTCAAAACATTTTGATAACGGTATACGAAACGCGACGATTTATCGACCAAGTGTGCCCGAGATGAATTGACGACCGATTGGCCTTACGCTCCCCCCCTTCCCCCCGTATGACGAAATTCCCCCCACACTTCGAAAAAATGTAACCCGGCCGTGCCGTCGTTATTAAGCCCGGTTACGTTTTAAAAATCGAAATACTTCCGAGCTAATATAAAACTCGCCCGTACAACGTCCCAGATAACGTAATAATATATCGTTGTATAAATAGTGGGCCCGAGCGAACGATCCGTACACGTATACATAAATAAAACGTCGGCCGATCTTTCGCGAGTACGTGACCGGTGTCGGTAATCCGCAAGGTTGCGTTACGTTTTGTCCGCGTGCGAGATGCGAAATACCGACGGCAAACAATGGCCCCTTCCCGATATATTACACGTTTTCCGATGTGTTCCGTATATATTTTTATCGTAGTCAAGATATATATATATATGTATTTATGCTCGTCGACGTGTAGAAATAAAGTATCGTAAGTTTGGCGTATTTCGGGAATTGTTTACGCGCAGAGTGTGGACGCGATATGTAAACGAAATTGGCCGCCTAAAAAAAATATCTAGAGAAACGAGGGAACGAAACAACTAATCGTGAACGTTTGTACAACTCGGCTGAACAAACGGTTTGTGCGATTCGTTTTATATTCCGCGCTTTTCTAATTGATCGCGATCACCGGTAATAACGATACCGAACGGTTTTCGCCTCGCGGTTAGAAATTTCGTAAAAATAATCCGACCACCGATAATTTCGACACCATTTCAAAACATAACTGAACAATTCGACCCGATAATGTTTTTACCGTTTCCGCGTGCCGTGATAATTATAATATTCTTTCGGCTTCGGAATAATCGGAATATTTCTAATCCCAATTCTTCCTTATACGCGATCGATTTTAAACCATATGCGTCTCACGTTCGTACCGTCTCATTCGACTCGCTTAAGTGCGCACAAATTACTAGAGTAAGTGAATAGGCTACGTCGTACACTTTGAATACCTAACATGGAAATTAGAAAATTTTCCCAACAACACGATAATAGATTTACCGTTTCGATCCATACCATGGTTTTTTGTTAAATTCAACGATTTCTACCGATTAGGACTTGTACCGTCTGTGCAGTTTATTCAATGGCGTCGCTTTTCTTTGTCGATTTATACGTACAAAAAAAAAACTGTATACAAGGTGGAAAAATATTTATCCGTATTTTAAGTGTCAACGATAAAAAGTACGTTATCTATAACTTTATCGAGATAAAGATTACATTTTTTTTTTACTTCCGAATTAATCGAGATTTTATTTTAATATCTGAACTCGCCCCTGTTTAGATATACCTTCTCCTCCTTGGCCAATTAATTATCGTAATGTATTATATCCGCGAGCTTTGCATAAAAAAAGACGCACTTAAACGACCGAAACGTTTAATTTACATAATAGTATTACGGCGGACATTGTCTTAGATTCTATTATTATTATTATTATTATTTTGATAATCGGTAACGCGAACCGAATTTAGTATTTTCTCGGCGATAATAAGCATACTTTTTACTCGTTGCGTTTACGACGATCCAAAATTTTAAATTTACGTACCAACGTACTTTTACTATGGCATCGAATTCCGTTTGTTTTTTTGCCATTGTAGTATATATACAATGATACGGTCAAATAGACGCGCGATAGGACAAATTCACGAGAAACGTATACAATCGGTCCGTGGCCTTTAAACAAATTTACGTTTTAGAACGACACAAAAAAAACGACACGTAACATATTTCACAGAATGTTCGGAAACTATTTTTAAATACGATACCGGAATATATATTCAAAATAGGTCAGTCAAATAGACCAGTGTCGTTCTATCGAGTGGTAGTTTGTACTTCTTTGGTTTATCGTGAACATATACGGTGTAATTTCGACACAGTCGTCCACAAGTTATTCGCGAGAGTATTCGTAAAAGAAAAGAACGATATACGCGTAGTTGTTACCTTCTGATTTACGCGTCGAGTTAATAAAACATAAAGCACTCCGCGATATATCTGCCGAAATTGGTTACAAATAAAAGTGTACTTTTTATACGAAACTATTAATAAAGTATAGTCGAAGATTACCCGCTATATTTTATTAGTTTTATTTATTTTTTGTATTTTTGCGCGCGAGCGTAGTCTTAATAAATTTTGTATTACATGTGAAACGTGGATTTAGGTTCGTCCGAAACGGAAGGGGGAAAATAGTCGATTTTATAAATATTTGATTTATACGTTTTCTTTTTTTCGTAATAAATATATAGTCGTATCACCCTGAAAATAATATTTCGTCGGTTTCTTCTTTGTATAGTTTATTACAAGTAAATACGCGGTCTGCAAATACGTTAAAAAATAAACATATTCACGCTACGACGTATTATTCAATATATAAAAGTATTTTCCGGAAAATATATTCAATACATTAGTTCCATTATAATATTATACAACGTGCGCGTATATACGCGCGTTTCGTTTTTTTCTCAGAGACCGCGAAATTATTCGATAATCCCCGTTTTGTAGTTATAAAACCGACGAGTTATGTTGTTGATTACGAGTACCACAAAATATAGCGTATTCCTACGTTCGGTCGTGTTTTGGCGGTTTTTTTTTTTAATAATTTAACTCGTTTCGACGAAATACACGGGTTAAACAACGTAATTAACGTTCCAGACTCTATCAAAGACGTTCGACCATTTGCCAAATTCGCCATCTCGTAGACAAATTTACGGTGAATTTGGGCAAGAAACTTTACGGTTCGTGAATGACGCCCGATATTCCGCAAGTTTTCGACCGGATATCAATTCCACCTTCGATTCTATTATTCTACAAATCTCGCTTACTAAAACGCTCTTTCGCTACTAAAGTAGGCATTTAAATATATTTCTAATACGTCTTATTGATTCAGGCGTCCCACGATACGCTCCATCTTCCACGTTAATATTAAACATATACGTACGTATACAGTACTCTTATCCACTTCGCTAAACACTTTCGTAGCTGACTATGCCTATGATAAAGTGCTCGTATTCGTACGAAAAATTCCTGGCCGCCCGCGTCTTTTCGGTCACGTCTCGGCCGTATGTAAAAGTTGGTTCGACAAATGGTCGGGTAAAAATCGGGTTACGCGATTCGTTTGTTCCCCGGAGTCGAAAAAATCGTACCGCGAGTTCGTAATCAACGAGACGTTCGACAAATCTAAATGCCCGTGTTCAACCGTTGACGGATCACCGACGCGGTGTGTTCGCGCATTCGCTCCGAAAGCGTATCGGGGAACCGTCGAAAAGCTCTTCATAACGACCGCGGTCCGTTACGAAAAATGTTGCCAATTACGCCTACGCGATCGTCCTAATCATTTTGTATTAACGAACTTTCTTCTCCTCGCCCTTTCCGGAAGTACCCCGCGCTGTCGCGATTCGCGCCTCGTTGAATTCGATTTAAAGTAAAAACTTGACGTTAAATAACGTATTGTTATACGGCAAAACGTCGACGTGAATAGGAGCGCTATTAATAGGCGGGGCTTTTCCTCGTGTGCGTAGTTAACGGAAAATTCGCGCGTAATTATTTCTCGTACCGTATTTCGCGTACCAAACTTGAAAAGAAAAGGAATCGAATAACAGGACAGTCGACGATTAATAATTGAAACGATTCGGTACTTTAAAAATATTAAGATTCGATTGACATTAGCGCGAACAAAATTAACGTACACGCGTGTTGTTTACTATTATTATTGAACAATGTCCAATTGGCGCGATAAAATTGCGAACGGATACAATTCGGATTCACGTTAGACGACAACGTTTCTCTAAGACGATTTCTTTTTATTAGTCGAAACGTTCCATTTTTTTTTTCGATAAAAATCTTCGAATAAAATATTACGATATTGTTGTAGTCTATATTCGATTTGAAAATATGACGTTAGACCGGCGAAGCGTAATATAATAATAGATATTTTCTTTTCTCGAAAGGCTTCTCAACTCCGCGAATCGCTTATAGCGCATTCCCTATTGCGCGACCGTTCCCGGTCGAATATCGGAAATATAATAGTCGCCCGTGACGTTTCTAATTCAACGTGATTACTCCGGCGAAGCCGAACGAGTCCTTTTATGGGGACGGCCAAGCGGTTGAAACTACGGCTACGTAATCAAAACGAAAACCCGCTGAAATACTGCGGCAGTAGGCGGCGGCGGAGACGCCCGTGTATATTAAGGGATCGCCGAGAAGCTAATAATTTTAAGAGCCGAATTGAAACCACGGGCGTAACTTGCGCGTTGATCAAATTTGTTTTTAGCGATAATTACACGCGTGCCGTAGTTATTTAAACCGCGCCCGACGACGACGACTTACGTCGGACGTAATATTTTATAATTATTATTTGACGAGTCCGCTGCACCGTTTGCACGCCCGACTCGTGGAAAGTATCGTGTTCGCGTAGTGCCCGCGTACGACGTTACCTCGTAATAAATGTAAATTTATCGTCCGAAAATTAATTATTATTTTACGCTTAACCGTGGTTCGTCTTACAATGTTGTTGTGAGTACATAATATACTAATTGCGATTTCGACGCGTCCAAAACGTTTTGATTTTACTTAAATAGAGAACTCGCTTGTACGGTATAAATACATTATAATATCGTTAATGGAATACGCCGACGATTTGTTAACATATATATACAACGTCGAAAACATTTTAAAAGGGCTGCCGAGTGTAGATTTTGGATCCAGCGAGTTATCTACTTACACAGAGGCGCGTCGTTACTTCGAATTTGCTAACGATCGATTATTGGTCGATAATTCGTATCAATATTAACGAATACGATAAGTACGGTCGAAGTATTATTCGTGTAACTTAACTTTTATTACGTACAAAAGACGCCCGTGTCCGAATTCGAAACGGACACGCCGACGAACTTGAAATTTCAGGGTTTTTTTTAATTACGATCGAGGAAAGTATTTGACAGAAATGGAAAACGTGACGAAAAGTGTCCACCAGATACCGGAACGTAACGCGCGACGCGGATCATTTGAGCCATACGTATATTACCGTTCGTAGACAGAAAAGTAGACGCCGTTGTAAAAATAACACCGTCTTCGCTTCGTTTAGTTGATTAAAAAAGTCGTTTTCATTTTTACGAACGATATATTTATGTTGTAGTACGACGTAAAATTATACGCGTTTTTCGCCTCGCTACCGATGTAAGATTTCGGAAAACCGACTGATTTTTACGAAATTAACGGTTACACGAGCGTCCAACCATTTCGTATAAATTATCGAATTGCCGACGAACGCGAATTAACGACCTTCGTAACGAAATCGCGTTGTATATTTTATATTTGTATATTATTATGTGACTGTATAACGTGATGTTGCCGTCGTGTCGACAAATTACGGAATTCGGTACAAAATTCGTATTTAAATTCCATCGTATTCAATCGCGTAGTTTGGCATTTTCTATTTTAGATTTGGTAGTTAACGCCTATATGTATTTTTAGACGCTAATTGTTATTCGTTATCGTTACGAAAATAGACGATCTAAAGGTCAATTCAATTATTAACTATTTTCGAAAACGCCTATTTTATATACGACGTATTCGTCGTTTCGTTGTAAACCCGTGAATTAAAATTTATATCGAATAGCTTAAATACGGAGACTAAAATATTATTTTAATTACATTTTCGGGGAAAATTATTTATGAATTATATATATATATATGTATATTTACGTAATATACAAGTTCGGTATAAGCGAAGTAAATCTTCATTAATGTTGACAATGGTAACAATGGAAACTAAATACCGGTGTATAAATATAGAACGAAATTTCGCATCGTTTAACTTCAGACGTTCTTTGTAATTGAAAATCAGAATTTTATTAATATTCGAGAAAACTGATATTTCATTACGGAACATTTCGGGTTTAGTTTTATTTCGTAAAACGACGGTAGATTACGTTTATTTTTTATATAACGTGCAATATCGACTAAAGGATATTATCGAAAAACGTTATTACGGTTTTAAAATTGTTCGGACAAAAGTCTGCGCGTATAATCAGCTCGGCGAATTAAAAAGCTTTTAGGTTCTATAAAAATTAAGTACACGTCACCGCGTTACGAAACGTTATCCAGGACTCAATTAAAAATACTCCGTCGGCCGCGGTGAAACGTAAACAACGGTTAAGTGTTTTAATACTTCAATTTTAGTTGTTGTGCCGAATACGTCTGAGAATTCGTTTTGCATGTATCTACTATTGTAAAACACAAATAATATAAAACGCGCGTATGCGCGCAAGAACGTAGAAACAGTTTCGCGAGAAATGTACACGAGAATTGTACAACGAGTACGAATATAAATTTAATATTACGTATTTTTACGAAAACACGGATGATGAATATTTGTGTATTTGATATGTAAAGCATTTTTGCGCGTAATCGACTTTACATTTTTTAAAATAAGGGTATTTTCACCCCGAAAAACCTTTCAGTAACCTCAAAACGTGTGTGACAAGTCTTTGATGATGTAAATCACGTTTTTGGTACATGTAAATGCATATATATATGTGTGTATACTATCGCACGTTTTTATATATTACGCGTGAGCACATTTAAAAGCAAATCGTAAATATATTTTTGTTTCCTTAAATAAATAGCGATACAATAAAAAAAAAACGTTTATTTTTAAATTCAATTTTTCTTTCGTACGAACTTTGTATGAACGAAACGTGTGCCCCGTTATTATTTCTTTTTAAAAACGGTAAAAAAATATTCAATCGCCTTGTACAAAGATCGCGTGTTCTTTTTATGCTATTGTCGAATAACATATCGTTCGCGGTCGTTAATTTCGTTATTATTATTAACGATAGTGCCTGAAATATGATTTATAAATTGCAATTTTGCACGACGACACATAATCGTTTGCCTATAAAATATATTACGTTTTGTATCATAAAATACGAAAATAGTCATTTGTATACTATATATAAATGTATAAATTTAATAGTAACATTCCGAAGATAAATCATTGTTTTCGTATTTAACTGTCGGTGTCAGGCCTTCATAAAGTGTGATAAAATATTTGTTAAGATCCCTGCAGCTATTATTTATCGTCGCAGTCGTAGTGATATTATTTCGGTATCGATTTTATTTTTAATAAAAATGTACGAAATTTCGATAAACGCTACTACTGAATTTGATTCAATTCTACTCTATTGAAGTTAAAATAATAATTTCGTACGTGTTTAATCGATATATATATATATATAGTTCGGAGGAAAACGTTCATAGAAAAATTGGGTATGGTTGGATAATAGTTTTTTCCTTGAAACTTTTAATTAGAATTGGGTTGATTTTCGTTTTTCACCAAGTTAACTGTCAAACGATAAATGAAAACGTAAAGTATACAGACAACCGAAAAATTGTAAGTAAATACGTTTTCGTTAACTTCTACGAATTCGTATCGTTCTACGGATTTTATTCTTTTGATTTTTGTACAATGCAATTAGTTTGGCATAGCGTACAACGAAAAATGTACTTTCTGGGTCAATTTCGATTGTGAAAAATTCGGTCCAATACCAGTGGAAAAACGTATAATTATTATCTTTAATCAAACCAATTCCAATGATCGTTGCAATCGTGTACCCGTGCGTCGTAAATATCGCGATAAATCGTATTAAACGAGCAAAACGAGTTATTACAAAAGTGGACGACAATGGGAACGATTCGAGTTGAAATTAACGTTACGGTAAAACTGGAGACGGTCCGTCAGATTTCAACGATAACATTCGTCCTACGTACGTTTACTCGTTAACTCGCTGGTACGTACGCCAATACGCGAAATATGTTTGTATTTTTAAGCGTGGATGAAATTATTTGCCACGAGGTCCGTCATTCGTGTTCAAAATGTACGGGACTATAAATAATAATCGTACACCCGGGCAAATTAACGAAATCGTAAAAACCCGTCGAACGGTCGGTATCGCGTTTCGCGCGATTCGATTACGATACAATATGGAATTTAGAAAAAAATACGCGCTTATCGACGTGATTCACAATTTGCGAAAGCTTTGCGCATACGTGTACGCCGTACGTCGTTGATACGTACCATAGTGTTTCGGTAGGTCATTACGCGTTTCGAGTACGCGAAAACGTAAACGCGATCGACCGTAACAATAGTCGTTATTCGCGTTCGCCGGACGGACGACCGACAAATAGAAATAAGAATAGAAATTCGCGTCCGTTATTCGGGAAATATTGTTGCGCCGTCGTAACGCCGTTAATACGTTTTTTAAGCGTGGACTTTATCGCGCGTGCGTGACGCGTTAAAAATAATAATATACGGTCGTTTTTCTTTCGCGTTCCGCGCAAGTATCGTCGTATATAGCGTACGTATATCGTATTAACTATTTAATATATACGTATTTTTTTTTAATTATACGTAAGACGAGGGCTTTCGGTTTTTACCTTTATTTATTCCGTTTTGTTTATTCCCCGTATCGTACGTTAATAAGCGAACCTTTACGTTCGTTTCACGTTCTATACGTACCCAAATACATAATAAACGCCGTTGGACGGTTTAAGACATTTCCCTCGACCGTTTTCTTTTTAGCGGAAAACAATTAAATTACACGGTCGTCGACGACGATTCTCGCCGCGAACGGAACGTCGATCGAATCGGCCTAAATTCGTATTTCTGCTCGACATCCGTCCAATACGTTTTTAATTGTAATCGTTTCGTTTCGAATCGATATTATATAAACGTTATATATAAACGTTTTCGACGCCGATAAAGCGTCGATAATTTGAATTTTTTTTTATCCGTCGATTTTCAGCGTACGAAAACGTAATAAGAGTATTATTATTGTTATCGCGTAGGAGGAGATTGCCTTGATATTCCTTGTTTTGGCCATTCGCTAGATCGAACTAATAACATGTAATTCGGGCGCGTTAAGTCGTACACTATGTTGCGTTATTATATTTCACGTGACGGCTATACGTACCCTAAATCCGAATGATTATCCGACTTTCGACGTTTTATCGATGATTTCAAAACGCTCGAGTACAGAATATCAAAAATAACGGTAAAATCCACGACGATGGCCGCAAAACGCGATACGTTATCGCCTTGGGATTTTGGCGCGTCGTGCTCCGCCTTACCGGGAAAAGTAACCATTTAAGGAGAGACCTTCGTCCACCTTAGTTACCCATCTAAAAAATTACCGGCGCTCCCAAGCCGAATTGTTTATAAATTATAATTGTCAAACGCCGCGTCACGTCTATCGTAAATTCGGACGAAATTCTTATTTTGAAATCGAGTAAAAAGTGTTTGAACGAAAAATGGGACTCGAACGCGACAAGTCCGGAACGTCGTTACGCGATCTCCTCGTCCGTTGGAAAGTTTACGTAGGGTTTTTCTTAGACGACACTAATTTACGCCCATATTCCCAATAGAAATGCGTAACGGTCTTAAAACCACGTAAAAAATATATCCAAACCGTACGTTTCCACAATTCTTACATTTTTATTCATAAGTGTATACGTACGTATGTACTTACGTATTTTACGGATTTTCATTTTTTAATTACTTTAAGTACATATTTGACGTTGGCCGTAAAAAAACTCGCCTTATTAGAAGTCAATTTCGTTTTATGGCGGGTACTAAATATTTGTTTTACGTAATATTATTTTTATTTTACCGAGTGGAATATTATTATTGCGACGAGACACGCGAATCCTATATAAATAATGATAAAAAGTAATATAATTCTAATTACGTTTATATTATATACGGGTCATATACCTATTCGTTCGGGAATAAATTACGAATATTAAAGATAACGACTTTAAATCGACGCGGATTATTTGAACGTATTATTGCTGCCGAACTGTTCACGCGTATTTCGCCGTGTTTTCGCGCGTAACTTGTACGTATCGAAGTTTTTTCGCCAACGTAAACGCCGACAATCACGTATTTTCATTTATAAATCGATTCGTCGTTTATTGCCGTCGTCCGTTTTGTCCGTTACGATTTTAGAAATTATTCATAAATGACATATTCGAGCGATTATCGTGAATAAATTCCTTTGTACGCGGGAAAAACGTTATTTTCGTCCGGTTATTATCGAAACGAAATGTACGTTGTCGTTAGTTAATCGCGAACGTGTTTTCGGGTTTTTCATAGTACGCTTTTACGAGCTTAGCGTTTGTAATTTATATTTCGTCGTCCCGTAAGAAAACGTTTGTTTCGGTAAATATTTGTCGACTGAATCAAAAGAAAACGAATAAGATACCGTCAAATCGAGTTCGGTAATATTAAAAAACGAACCTTGTCCATTCGCGCTACGAATGGGCAAATAAATAACGTATAGTTCGATCGCGAAATGTACGTACTCCCTTTAATTCTTTTTTGTACTATTACTCGTCGAGTGTACCGCGACACGTTTTTGTCAACGATTGTTATATAAACGTCCTCCTGACGCGCTAACGTATTTTTATTATTACGTAATTGTCCAGCTTTCTCAGCCGCGTAGATGCGTGGCTCTGGCGCGAAACAATCACTAGTACCGGGACGTCGCTAAAATCGTTTAATTTATTACGCCGGCTGGGTCGGTTCATCGAGCGAAGTAGCACGATCGGGCCAAAGGGACGTTATTTATATGGTCACCCATAGCCGTTTTAATCGTGCCGGAACGGCGCGCGCGTATCCCCGGGACGAACACGAACCGGATTGCCAAAATATTACTCGTTCGGGTCCCGCCCGTGTATACGGTGGCGGCCGCGCGGCCCGGTTAAGCCCGGGGAGGCAATGTCTAACAAGGGTCCCGGGAACGTGGGCGTTTCCCAATTAAATTAATCAACCTCGATCGCGGCCTATACACGCGCTATTATTAGTGAGTAAACCGGGCGCCGCGGGATACCGTTTTACGGCGAGCGTATACGAGAAACGGACGGGTTGCCAGTACGGTTATTGAATTTCCGTCGGGACGAAACGAATCCGCGTTCCGTTTTGTAAGTGTAACAGATTTTTTAACGATATTACGTAATCGATTTTCGGCCTTGTACGATATTTGACCGATCGGACACTCTTTACGCGGCCGTTTTTTTTTTTCTATATTTCGGTATGCAAAAATATAACGTTCGCCGACTATCGTAGCCGCGGTAGAAAATGCCGCTAAAACGCGTTGTCGCGGGAACCAAATAACATCACACGCGTAACGAACCTTTGCAATAACTAATACGTTTCCAACAGCCCGGTAACCCGCGGAAATTTAAATCGAATATCGGCGTCCCAAAACGAACCCGGTTTGTGGTTCGCAGTTAAGTGTTCGTAAACGCGTTGTTTTTATTCGTTATTCGTCTGGTGAGGATCCTTCGGCCGTAAACGTCGGATTCGTGTAGACGAATGTACATTACGTATTTACACGTCTCCGTGTTTTTCGTCTCTACGAATACGAAACGACGAACAAATTATTAAAAAAACAAATCTCGGGCTTTATGTGCCCTATAACAAACCGATTCGTACGTACATAAATAATTTTAAATAATCCGCTAAGTACGGACGTTGGTTTAAAAGAAATTTCCGAAACGTACAAATTGTTTATAACCTCGTACAACGTTTCGTACAATATTAAACTTAACCGAGAATTTCGTTTTTATTATTATTCTTGCGCTCCGAACGTGAATGTAAATAATTTCGGTTCTCGTACGAACTTTCCAAAAACACAGTTACAGGGACGGTCTACGTGAGCGCACTGCTAAGTGTATTACTTCGTAATTATTCGTATTATTCGGTTCCCCGCCGTTATATTTACGACGCGTCGTGTCTAATTTCTCTCTAGCGTGCGCTAATCCGCACAAAGACGGATGACCATTTAACTTGGACATGTGTGTGTGTGTAGGTATTATACGACGATACGGTATCGTTTCTCATTACTTCTATCTAATGTCCGGTTAGTCGCACGTAGTAATAGGCTGAGACAGTAACAATGTGGGCGGGTTTTGGTAATATAGTGTGTGTGTGTGTGTGTGTGTGTGTGTTCAAAGGCCGTCATTGTAGCTTGGGGTGGATTTTGTTTCTCGTTAAAGGTCGAGAAAAGGCCGGAAAACGGTCGGAATAAAATTTCACCGAGTGCTGATGTGTATTAGTGCGTGTAAGCGTGTGCGCGTGTGTTGTGAACGTAAGAGAGAAAATTGATATAGGCCTCTCTCTCTTTCTTTCTCACACACTATCTATACGTCTCTTTGAAATATTTCTCTTTGCCCAACGATATACACTCGTGCACGTTACGAACCATACGCACACTAATTATTCTGTTGTTTGAATATCCTGATCAATTGCCTCGAATAAATACGAATATGGCCTTAATTTGGGTAGAAACTATCAGATTATTATTATTGACTCGTGCGCGTGTGTGTATGTTTTTTTTTCAAGTTAGGTTATTTCGTCGCCGAAATAGATAAAAAAACGAGT
The DNA here is from genome assembly GCA_025469175.1 of Geopemphigus sp. TES_GeoC_2020. Lineage (NCBI taxonomy): Eukaryota > Metazoa > Arthropoda > Insecta > Hemiptera > Aphididae > Geopemphigus > Geopemphigus sp. TES_GeoC_2020. The sequence continues at coordinate 49,180 of JAIPRN010001070.1, forward strand.
TTTTTTGTTTAATACAAATTGTATTGTTAAAATTCGTTTAGGTTTTAAGTGTGTAAAAATTTTAAATTTATATGTTAAAATTGTAATCAGTTTTTAACGATAACGTTAATCATTAGATAGTGTACATTCTTCGTTGTTATCGTTTTAATATTCGTAATTTTTGTTACTGTCAAATATAAATATCAAAGTGAAGCGTTCTAGTTTTGTCCACGCTAAAACACAAGTTTAGTAACGTTCCGATAATTTGGCTAAAACGAACGCGTTTACGATTTATTTTCAATTATTTGAAATTTATAACTTTAATTGACACTAACCGATTTTCAATAGGTTATTTAAATTCGCTCGGTTTAACGAATAATTATTATTATTTCGAGCAAGTATCATTTTCGGAATTAAAATCTCTAATATTTAGCAAATATCGTTTTTTCATTTATTCGTATAAATTCATTTTACTCTTTTTTCGATCGGCGAAACTTTTTTATGTTTTAAAAAAGCTAACGCGATACAATGTTCAACGAACACAAAATCATTTAAAATATAACAATACGAATTCAACTAAACGATACAATATTATAAAACACAACACTTTGGATACTGACACCCGAAAACAAATTGCGTTTATTTTTATCGCCATTCCGGTTATTATTCGGTTAAAATAAACGTAAAACGAAATTGATTTAAAACAATTTCGAACGGTTTTCATTTTACTTTATAATGCGGTAGAAAATTGTTTTTTCGGATCAAAAGAAATTAATAATTCGTCGTTATTATTTGCTTAATGAATGAACGTATTTGAATAATAATACTCTGTATATCGGTATTTCTAAACGTGTTAATATTTATTCAATCCTTTGAAAGGTTTTCGTCCCATTTTGTTTATAATTAATACACAAAAGAGATTCTTGTAGGTATTATTGAAAATTGTTCGCTGAACGTATAAACATTATATTTCGTACAATCTTCGTCGACGAAATACGGGAAAAAATTGGTTACGTGCTTTTTACAATTTCGTAACGATTATATTAATATATATTTAGTTTATCGGTTACTATAATTTTTAGTTTGTTTTACCGTTTTAAAGCGAATTTCCTTATGCACGCAATAATATTAAAAACGAATTTCGTAATAAATTTTATATAATAATAATATCCCAATTACCGCCGAATATACATATAATTGAACGGTATCGATAATACAAAAAACAAAAATTTCGTACACGCTCAGGATTTAAGTAACTATTATTAAAAACACGCGTATAATTACAATATTACGTAAAGCGTTATAAAAATTTAATTTACACCGAAGTACTCTTCGATCGTTCATAATCCCGATATATAATTATCCATAACGAATAGCGTTGTGCATACTTCTATAAATATAACGTACCGTGAGCCCTATTTTTCAAGTTTCGTGCCAAAAAATAAAAATAAAACGTAATTTAAAAGCGTATTTTCTAGAACCAAACTTATCGGCCTACATGTATGTAAGCGAGGCGCATTTTTCTTTTATAAATTATGTTTTACTCGATTACTGCGGTAACGTTAATATTACCGTGGTAATCGAGATCGGGGTCACGCATCATTTTGCCACTAGCGAAATAGAAATTTCGCTCCTTCTCCCGCTAATAAAAAAAAAAAACGTTGGCCGCGAGCGCTAAAAATTGCCTCTACGTCCGTTTTAGATGTTTCTTTGAGAGTTTAATAATTACTCAAATAAATTACGGTACGTTAAACGAAAATCGAATAAAAAAAAGGTCAACGCTTATTTGAATATAACACGTTATAACGTAAGGAGTATGTATTATCCTTTCGGTAAGCGCGCGGTTGACAGACGTCACTCGGTAAATTTTAAAATTAGATTATTCTTATCGAACGAAGTTTATACGCATTCGTTATCATTAGAACCTCTCGTTTAAAACATACACGAACCGTTTATCTGGCTCGTTTACCCAAACCGCTGTTGCGAAAAATCGTTCTACATACTTTATTTATCTTACCGGGCGACGACGAGTGTCCATCGCGCGACTATCGTCGCGTCAGAATATTCGTAATTTTTCGGCGCTAAACATAAGTTGGAAGAAAAGGTTACCGAAACAGAAATACCAGACGGTTTTTATGGACGAGCATATGACAAAACTACCAGGATGTTGTATGTATAAGAAGTGGACGTGCGGTAATCATTTAAATGACGTGCGTGAAAATTACGTATTACGGAAAAAAAACGTATAAACTATTTTATGTCGTTTTCATCGTAAATAGCTTAACCGATAAAACTAATAACGTAATTATCGTAGTTTAATAATAAAAAGGCGCGATAAACTAGGAATATTTCTACTTTTGATCGCTAATTTGGCGACGGTTGACGATTGTTCCCCACGCGCCCAGCCGCGTATATACGTGGGGATAATCGAACGAAAGATAATCAAGTCAATTCGTAATCAGTAATTATTTATCTAGGTATAACGAAACGTTTCGGAATACGTTTAATCGACAATTGGATCTTACGGGAAGAAAAACGTAAAACGTCGTAACACGTTCCAATCGAAAGTTGTTTCCCTTTTAAATTCGCCGTACCTCGTACGCTGTTATCCTATCGCCGTAGTAAATATGTCGATATTTACTATATACAAGCTACATATAATTTATACGTTAAAGTTACGTGAACGAGATAAATATTAATAATCGTTATTGATTCCGCGTAATATCCGATACCGACGTATTTGGTTTTGACTTTGGAACGTGAGTTTCACAAAATTAATCAAATTTGGGCCCCCTCTTCTACTCGCATCTCGAAATGTTACGCTCGCGTCAAACGCACACGTTTATCACGCCCTCGTCCACGCTTTGATTACTATTGTTGTTATAATTATTTCGCTTAAAATAAAACGAATTCGTGTAAATCGATCTCTTCCAGCGAACAGAAGTTTACAAAAAACAAAAAATCGACCTCTCAATTTATATATACACATATATATATATATTTAATACGCTTAACAATATTTAAACGTTTTCTACTTCTCGTCGATTACTCGGTGTTTTATGTTATTATATTTTTATCGATTTGTACTATAATTATTTGTATTTCCAAATTTCGCCGTTTCCGTGACATTATTTCAACTCGATATTGATTTTAAATACGTAAAAAATAAAAATCGTTTACGTTTTAATTTCGTGACGCGGCCGATTTTGGATACAGTGAGGTCTCTGGATGTCATAGTCTCGCGGATTAAATAAATGTATTACGTATCAGCGTCGACGGGTATTACGAATTTGTTCAATGACGTTTTTTCAAAAAATAATAAAAATATTTACGCGCATTTGTATCTTTTTAACCTTCGTTTAAAAAATTGAAAAACGGACACGTACGACCGTCGCTGGTAATCCCATCATTACACCAATGAATCGGCGGGACCACCGCCGTTTCCTACTGTGCGTCTGCCACGTAACGTCGTTAAATGTTAAAAACGAATCGGAAACGTCTGTTCGTTCTGTCCGCTGACTATATTATACTCGTTAAATGGATCAAGAAGTTTCAAGTAGCACCACGAGCGTAAAACTTTATTTTTAACCGTTTCATATTTACATTTATAATACGCGACATATTTCGGTTTTATATTTTACGCGAGCGCGTACCGTTAAGAGTTATTAGAGATCGCTGCCAGTTACGATCGTTTCGCACACGCTATTATAAACGACCGAGTACGCAATACGGCGTACAAATCGAACGTGAAAAAAACGATAGTTTTCGAGGCTCTTGCGATCGCACACCGACGCGTTATTAACATAATATCTGCGTTTGAAACGGTATAAGACCAACTCGTTCCGTAAAACCGTTTAGACTAAAATAACAATATCGTTTAAGTGCGCGGTATCGAAAACCGTCGGCGAAATCGCACGAGAAACGTAGACCGTAATAATATAACCGACGCGGACTACGTTTTCCGGCTGTGCGTGACAATGAAAACAAAACGAACAACGCGAAACGAGACGTTACGATTACCGCGACGGCAAGTGAAGAATCCGAAGTGTCTCTCGCGCGCTTTTTATTCACGTAGAAACGATAATTAAGAACGTTAAAATTATAATTTACGTCCCGAAACGAAAATTTCGTTTAAAGTCGGGACGAGATTAATTTCAATTTACAATAATATCGCGTGGTTTATTATAACGATTATATATATACATGTACCGAAGCGAGAACGCAACGGCGGAGATTTTCAAACGATTCTTCGCGAAATCGATAAGAATTTAAAAATTCTACTGTACCGAAAACACTAAAATATCATTCGAATCGAAGACGTACGCTTGCGGAGGGACAAGCGTAAATGTTATGTTCGCCAAATTACTATTGATCCGAGACGTTTTATATAAAAAAAAATCACGTTCGATAAATATACGCCGTTAGGTAATACTTGAATAATATATTGAAAAGAAATTTCCGTATTTGGTATCTGTAGGTTTGAGTGTTATGAATTGTAATTTTCGAAATCTCTAATGTTCGGATCAACGGACACCGCGAACTCGATATCTCATTATTGGTTATCCCGTCACATAATTGTAACGTTTTTGAATTGTACGACGTTAACTTGTTACGAATGAAAAAATCGATATAACCTATAACTTCGTCGGATCATTATAGTGTATTCGAAATATGTTTATGTTAGTTTACGCTTTTTCTCTTCGTAATCGAATTTGTTAGAAATCAATCTAATTATTTAAGTACGTCGGAAAAGTGGAACCTTCGAACATCGATCGTTAATTGAACGGCGCGTTTAAGCGTACCGAACGTCGACCGGACATATTTCACTCGTGAAAACGAAACGAATACATTATTATCTAAACGACCGAAACGTTCGACACGACGTGGGGTAGTACAAAATATATTTATTTCCAATAAAAGTAACCTCGAAAACTGAAAAGACATGGAATCAATTCCGTCTATAAATTTGTTATGAAATAGAAATACGTCTATTTATAATAAAATCGGGTCGTCTATTTACGTATAAAAAAAAAAGTATAATAAAATGGCGTAGATACGATGTCATTTAACAGGATTTCCGCGAAACGTTCAAAATGAATCGCAACGTATATTTTTATGTCGATTTTTTAGGTCCAGTAATATTTTGTACAAGCGGGCTTATCGGACTTTCGGAACGAAAAATTGGAAATCGATCAACGCTCGAACCGCGGCCGTGCGCGTGTTCGTATTATTATTATCGTACTTCGACAAATAGCCGAAAGAAAAAATTCCGATACGCGTTTAAAGTTCCGAATAAAAATAAATGTACGAATACTCTTTGGAATATCGTTCCCCTCTGGAACGTTCGAACGGAAATACTTATCAATCTATGCAAACACGTAGTATCGATTGTATTTTTAGGTATATATGACAAAAACTAGTTGTGAAAAATGACGGGTGCTCCACTCACAGCGCGATTCGTTTACGTATCTACAACACAATAGCAGAAAACTGTTGAAAGCACGTACGGACTTATAGTAATGGACATAGTACACGGTTATTATTATTATTATTGTTTTTATTCTCGTCGTTAATCCGTCGACACGTGATATATAAACACGAGACTGGGTCGGGTTTCAATGGCTCCTGTAGCTATTTCGGCGGTCGACGAGCAAAGCTTATTCTGTCTGTGTTTTTTCGCCACCACCGTCCCCATGTGTGTGTGTGTGTGTACGACGCGCAATAAAGTTTATTAGGCGAAAGACAAACGGTTTCGGTGTATATACGGTGGCGGCGGTCTCGTCCAGATACAATCTGGCGCCTAAAAGTGCCGTCCATAAATAGGACATCGGACCGAGGGAAATCGCAGCGCCATCGTATTATTCTCTCTCTCTCTCTCGATCTACATTTCGCCATTTTCTTTCAAACGTATACGTGTATTATATATACACACACACACACACACACACACACACACACACACACACACACACACACACACACACACACACGCGCACGCACACGTATATGTATTTGTGTA
>JAIPRN010001071.1:0-55112 GCA_025469175.1 Geopemphigus sp. TES_GeoC_2020
AAATAACATTTTTTCTAAAAAAAAAAAAAAAAAAAATGGCGGCTCCAGCCCTTACTGAATGAAGCCGTACGTATGGATAAGCAATGTGCGCTGCACACTCTACGGCCCTACCAAGTAATCTGAAACAAAATAACCAAAAATATTCTTAAAATAGATGAAATTTGTGGTCTTATGATTTTCCGATTTTTAAAAAACCCTTTTAAAAAGAAGACCCTTTTTCCATTTTTTTGTTTTGCTTTAACGTTAACAAAACAATAATAAACAATTTTGTTTAAAAACGCTTCCGAAGGCCCCCTAAATTGAATAAGCTTTAATTTGAGTCGTCAAACATTGAAATCAGTTAAATCGTTGAAGCGGAATCGTGTGCAACGCGCAAAAAAATTGTTTCGGGAAAAAAGCGTCTAAAATTAGAGGAAGAAAAAATCGTAAATAATGTTTATTTTTTGACACTGACATCTAATCAACTATTCCAGCACCATATAGAGTTCCTTCCTTATCCTCGAAGAGCATGTTGAGACAGGCACAAATTGCCTACCTATAGTTGATACACCACTTAAACGGTGAAAAATGCCCCTCCCTCGAAGCCACTTCGAACGCCCTTTATACCTGTTTTTCGGCCGACACATTCTCTCGTCTAATACGTTATAATTCCTAAAATAAATTATATAAGGAAATATATTTTTGGCTAGACATTTTTTAACCCCCTAAGATAAAAATAAAACAAAACAAAAATTTTTTTTTTCGATTTTGACTAGAACTTTCTTTTAATTTTCACAAGGTTTAATTTTTGTTATATTTGCAAAAATTAATAAACGAGAAACAGTCTAATTTTTTCTCGATTATTTATTTTAATATTAAATATAAACACGTAACGTTTATTTTAAAAATTTTCAGTTTTTTTTTTGTAAATAATTTAATATGTTTTAAAACATTGCAATTGGAATAATTAAAATACATATTATGTTACTGTATTTGACGTGATTGCTCTGTTTAATAATTTCAGTTAATACCTTTTATAAAGGTTTTTTCCAACCTTTTTTCCCTACATTTTTGTTTATACATTTCATATATATTTATACATAGGTAATGTGTTACGTAATATTAGTTATAAGAAATTAAAATCAACTTGAATTAAAATAGAAATAGACATTTCATAAAAATTAATAAAATTGTAAGAATAACAATAATGATCCATATATTATTATGTAAACCTATTTTGTAATTTGTATGTGGTTACTTTTATTTTATAAAATACAACTAATAATAGTCGGTATATTATAAGTACATATCTCGGGCAAAGCTCAAGAGTACAGATAAATATTAATCGTTAAGATAACCACGGAATGTAACATATATCGTGTTTTAATTGAAATCACTAATTCTTCGATAAATACCTAATTAATTAATTTTAATTTCTGTTTTGTATGTTGTTCACCATACTATTTGAGATCGAATTGAAGTATAGCCAGCATTATTAAAAAGTATATATATATATGAATAAACTACATTTAATATCGCTATAGTTTATTTATATTCGTTTTCACTTTAATTCTTTATCAATGAATAGGATAGTACGAAATATAATTTTAATTACGTCTTTATTAACAAAAAAAACATTAAGTTATCACAAGGTACTGAATAGTGGATCTCTATCAAATTATTCTGTGACCTTTTTCTGATGACTTAGTAATGCAAATAGGAATTCTATTTCATGTTTGTACACATTCAACATTACAATTTTATAACACCGACTTGACGTATATGGCTGGTTAATTTGGTACACCATAATCTAATATTTATCTACACGTATCCATATATAATATGTATAGTGTTTCAAAATACTATTTAGCATTAAGTTTCAAATTACAAATCCGATGTATGGATAGGTATTTTCAATTGTCTTAAAGATATTAACATTGTTAACTGAAAAACCTAATTCCTAAACGTCAAACATGTTGAACACTTATTCGGAGACTTTAATAGCAAGATTAAATATATTTTGGAAACTTCCAAACGTTACAAAACGATTAAAACATATATATTGTTTATTAAACAAATGTGAATTTAGAATATTTATCAGTTATTTATAGAACTTATTAAATTGGCAAATATATAAAAAAATTTTAAAATTTAAAATTATAATATTTATGCCATTTAATTACCGACTACTATTTAATTAGAGGTTTTGGTTTTGGAAATAATTTTAAAAAAAAATAGAACTTAAAACAAATATTAAATATTTATTCGAAGCCTTTGAAGTCTTCACGTATGTGCAATGTATAATTCTGGTGGTTACTGCCTACACTTTAAGGTTATGTATAATTGCTGATGTTGATTAGAAAATCACGTTTTTGATCTATTTATCAATAAATTTATCATATTTTATATTCCCGCTTCTATTATTAATCAATCAATCAATCATTAATCACATTGTTAAACTGTAAAATCATTGAGAATAATTATTTGTACATGATAGAGCTGCTGTTTATTATATTGTTTGATGATTATTTATTCTATATGTTATTACATTATTGTATGATAACTTGTTTTGTTCGCCTTTTTCACGTGGTTTTCCACTATTTCTGTATATTTCAGGTAAATTTAGGCGTTTGAAAATATACGATTATTTATGGAAAATGTAAATGGTTTTAAAATATATTGTATACAATCAATTTTTTTCCATTAGAGTTTGTAATGGCTAGTGTACTTGTGGTTGGTGCTGGAGGACGAGAAAATGCAATTGCCTGGAAACTATCATTATCTCCAAAAGTAAGAATATTAATTATCGAGTTCATACTTTATTAATTTTTGTACTTCAATTTTCAATATTAACAAATTTATTAAAATATATTTGTTTTATATATAAAATATTAATTACGAAATTAATTTTTTTGTATTAAAATAAAATTTACAATCTGAACCAAATAATATATACAATAAGCAAATTGGTTGACATGGAGAAATGATTGGGAGACTGAGTAGGGAAACCATCTAGTGGTAGGACCTTTTTAATGAAATTACTTGTATATAATATTGTAATTGGTAGGTAATTTATAATTAAATGTGAATTAGTATTTACAATTTAAGACAAACCTAAATTGTATATAAATATACAAGTAATTATTATTAGAAAAATATATTAACTAGTTGAAACTTAATGATATTTTTTATGTGTATATTTCTTAAATATTATTAATTTAATTAGATTTAGTTCTTCAATATACTATTACAATAAAACAAAACATTTTTATACCAATATTTTATCCTAATATGAATTATTTATATAATATGTATTTAATAGTTTGATTGTTCAAATATTAAGTTATAGTTATTTAAAGCTAAATTGTCATCATTTATTAACATTATAAGAACTTCTACTAAAATTGTCATTAGTAAAAAAATTACATTTTTTTGTACTAGTTTCATATATAAATTAATGTAATTAGTTATCTATTAAACATTTATTAAATTATATATTTTATGTATTTTTAAATTTAATGTTTTTTGCTGTTTGTGTAGTTTTGAATTCTATTAATTTGTATTTTGTTCTATTTTCAAGTTTTAACAACATGAATAGTATTCATATAAAGATTGTCATTCATTTAACGGTTTATTTTATTATGTTTTTTTTTTCAAAACAATTTTTTTACAGGTAAATAAAATTTATATTTCGCCAAACAATGTTGGAGCTGTATTTTTACCTCAAGTAGAGTTTGTGGATTTGGATATTAACAATTTTGAAGTATGATTAAAAATATATCACATTACATTAAAATAATTATTAACAATTTGTCATTCATAACTTATTATTTATTATTTGATAAAACCAAATCAATAATTAAATAAATATTTACAAATTTTTAGTATTATAAATAATTATTTATTTAAAAATAATTTTAATACTTATTGGTACATTATTTTTATAATTATAGCTTTTAGCAAAATGGTGTGTAGAAAAATCTATTGATTTAGTGATTGTTGGTCCTGAAGATCCTCTTGCATCAGGAATTGCCAATGTGTTGGCCATTTATAAGATTAATTGTTTTGGACCATCTGCCGAAGCTGCTCGTATTGAAAGTGATAAAGAATGGTCAAAACAATTTATGAATGAATTTAATATTCCAACAGCTAAATGGAGATCATTTAATGATGTCAAACAAGCAACAGATTTTGTTTATTCGTAATTATTTTAATTTAAAAATTTAAATCAAATTTGATTTGAAACGAATTTAATTTTTATGGTAATTTATATAATAGTGCTGATTATCCTGCATTAGTAGTAAAAGCAAGTGGGCTTGCTGCAGGTAAAGGAGTAGTGGTTGCTTCAAATAAACACGAAGCATGTTTAGTTTTGGATGCTATCTTAACAGAAAATCGATTTGGAAAAGCTGGTCAAACAGTTGTAGTTGAAGAGTTATTACAAGGAGAAGAAGTTTCAGTAGGATATATTAATATTTTTTCTTAAAAATTATAATAATTTTTTTTTGGTTAATTTTTTTAAAGGTTTTATGTTTTTCTGATGGTGTTAATATAAATGTTATGTTGCCAAGTCAAGATTATAAAAGAGCATACAATCAAGATAGAGGACCAAATACTGGAGGAATGGGTGCTTTTTGTCCCTGTTACAATATGCCTCAAAATGAGTTGGATGAAGCTAAACAGATATTACAAAGAGCTGTCGATGGTCTTCGTAGTCGCGGAATTCCTTTTGTTGGCAAGTATTAACTAATAAAATTTCTAAATTTCTAAATTTTAAACATTTTTTATATATTTATTTTTTAGGTGTCCTCTATGCTGGATTGATGGTAACCAATGATGGCATCAAAGTTTTAGAGTTCAATTGCCGTTTTGGTGATCCTGAAACCCAAACAATATTGCCTCTTCTAGAATCTGACCTCTATGATATTATGAAAGTATGCAATTTATAAAAATATTTGAATAGTTAACATGTGTTAAAAATATTTTGTAAATATTCATTTTCCCTAGGCATGTTGTGATGGTACTTTGAATAAAGTAACAGTTGAATGGAAATCTGATCAATTCTGTGTAGGTGTTGTCATGGCTAGTAGAGGATATCCATTAACATCTAGTAAAGGAGATATAATATCTGGTAATTATTGAAAGTTTATTTACTTAAAAATAATTATTAATTTATTTTTGAATTTGTTGTAATTATAATTTTTAGGAACACCTAGTGTAACCAAAGGTATGATATTTCATATGGGTACTAAGTTAAACAATTATGGGGAATTAGTAACAAATGGAGGACGTGTTTTGATTGTGGTTACTACCCACCGAGACTTAGTTTTAGCTGCTGCTAGAGCCACTATGGCTTGTGGCAGAATAACATTTAATGGTGCCCAATTTAGAACTGATATTGCTCACAAAGGAATTGCTAGGTATTACAAATTTATTTCAAATTTTAAGTATTGTTTTTTACTTATTTATAATAATTTTATTTTCATTTTTTTATTATTGTAGAGCAATACTTGCCAAAGGTGCTACGACGTACAAGTCTAGTGGTGTTGATATAACTGCTGGCAATAATTTAATTCCAATTTATAAACAAATGGTGTCTGTAACAAAACGTCAAGGCGTTCTTGGTGATTTAGGTTCATTTGGTGCTATGTTTGACCTCAAAGCAGCTGCATTCCGAGACCCAATTTTAGTGTCTAGTTCAGATGGAGTTGGTACAAAGTTAAAGGTATAAATTAGAAGATAATTTTTAATTATTGATATAATTTCTAAGGTGTTGATATGACTTTAAGGTTGCTTTAAAATGTAATAGCCATGAATCAATTGGACAAGATCTGGTAGCAATGTGTGTTAATGATATATTGGTACATGGTGCTGAACCACTATTTTTTCTTGATTATTATGCTACTGGTTGTTTGGAAGGAGGGGATGTTGTTCAAGTTATAAAAGGCATTGCAAATGGCTGTCATCGTGCAGGATGTGCTCTTATAGGTAAATATTAAAAATTAATTTTTTTTGATATAAATTATTTAGCTAATAATTATTTTAGGTGGAGAAACAGCAGAAATGCCAGGCCTTTATCGCGATAATGATTATGATGTAGCAGGTTTTTCAGTGGGAGCAGTAGAGAGAGAAAAGATTTTACCTTGTATTGAAGATATTGTTTCTGGGGATGTAGTTATTGGTTTAGAATCAAGTGGTGTTCATGCTAATGGTTTTAGTTTGATACGTAAGATAATGGAAATGGGTTGTCATAAGTTTACAGATGAAGCTCCATTTAGTTTAGATAAGAAAACTTATGGTAAGTTTTAAAGTTGAGAACATTTTATATTTTTAAAAGTTAAAAGGATTTAAATTTTTTTAATTTATAATCAAATTTTAAGTTTAAATTTATTTACATCCATATTTTTTTTTATTATTAAATTTTCATTTTATGGACATATTTATACTAAAATTTAATTATTTTATGTTAACGTAATAATTGTAATCGCTATTTTACTTTTAAAAAAATTAATTTTATATTTATAAATTAAAAAATTATTGAATCCATAATATCGAATCAAGCGAATTTAGTATTAATAAAATATAATTGATATAATCTAATTGTATTAATTTTATGTTGTTTCAAATTTGATTTTATATATTTATTACACCATTAATTGTTGTACTTAAATAGTATATTTTTTTATTTTTTACTATGTAGTTTACGTGTTTAACTATTTTATAGGTGAAGAATTATTGACTCCTACAGAAATTTATGTTGACCGCGTTTTGCCTTCAATAAGAAATGATCATATAAAAGCATTGGCTCATATTACTGGAGGTGGATTAATGGAAAATATACCTCGTATTTTACCAAAAAATAAAAAAGTAATTTTAGATGCTACTAAATGGAAAATACATCCTGTATTTGGTTGGATAGCAGCAACAGGTATATAATACATATACATATATGCATAATAAAAAGATATATTTAATTTTGTTATGTTTAGTGTTAATATATGTTCTGATATATGATATATGAATATGTTTTGATTTAATAGGTAGTATTAATGAAGCAGAAATGTTACGAACGTTGAACTGTGGTTTAGGTATGATATTAATTGTTGATAGCAAGTATGTAGAAGATGTTTTGTGTGCAACTAATGGTAATGTTGTTGGCATAGTCAATGAAAAAATGTACGGTAAGCTATGGATTATATTTAAAAAATGTATTCAATTTATTTACTGAAAAACAACATACATATATATATATGTGTGTGTGTGTGTGTATAATTTAAAAAATAAAGCTCAAAGTATGAAATATCTTAACTAATGCTTGTAGATGAATCATACGTTGAAGTGAAAAAGTTTGCTAATGCTATGGAACCTTTGATGCGTCCTCATATACAGACCTATGTAGCAGCTAGAATGCATCCAAAAATGCGTGTAGCTGTTCTCATTTCAGGTTCTGGAACTAATTTACAGGTACCTAGATAATTATTTATTTTTAATATAGAATATTTGAATGTAGGATATTCTCAGTTATGATTTTTAAAATTTTATTTAGTCATTAATTAATGCAACAACTGATGATCCATCCATGATGTCTGAAATTGTTTTAGTAATTTCTAATAGGCCAGAGGTTGAAGGTATAAAACGTGCTAGACGTGCTGGAATATTGGCTTTGGTAATATAATTGATAATTATATTTTATAGGTGTATTTGATATTTTATTTATATATTTAGGAAATAGACCATACAAAGTTTAATACACGTGAAGAATTTGAAGAAGAAATGTTAAAAGCATTAGTTCAAACACAAATAGATGTTGTTTGTTTAGCTGGTTTTATGCGGATATTGACTAATAATTTTGTAAGCAAATGGAGAGGTCGATTGTTAAATATACATCCTTCACTTTTGCCTTTATTCAAAGGTCTTAATGCTCAAAAACAAGCTCTTGAATCTGGTGTACGAGTTACTGGTTGTACTGTACATTTTGTAGAAGTAAGACATTTTAAAATTTTGTTGTCCAAATATATTTGTGAATTAATTTTTTTAGGAAAAAATTGATACTGGAGCAATTATAGTACAAGAAAGTGTGAATATTTGTGTTGGTGAAACGGAAGAAAGTTTAGTTGAAAAGATTAAGAAAGTTGAGCACATAGCTTTTCCAAAGGCTTTAAAACTGCTTGCTACCAATCAAGTTTGTTTGGATAAGGATGGTAAAGCAAAATGGTTATCAAACTCAAGTGATGTGTTCATATTCTGAAATATTTAAACGAATAATAGGCTTTAAATGCTATATATATAAATATTTTATAGTTAAAATATAATTTATGTTATCAACTTATTCAATTTTTTAATCATATTTTGTTTGTATAATTTTACAATACATTCACTTAATAAATATATATTATATTTTTGTCTACTATTTAAATTTTTTTACTATTTACATATTTATTTTATAACTTTTTTTGTTATACATTTTTCTGTCAATTTTGTGATTATTTGATCTGACCAATTTGAATATATAATATGAACAAAAAAACATATTTTGAATAGTGTTAATTTATATGAATACCTAATCAAAAGCTATCCTTGTATCCTTTTTATATTTTTATTTAATTGCTTCAGGTTTAACATCATTTGTTTACATGTATTATACTGTAAATAATATTTGTGGTAAAATTAATATTTTAAAAATTTAACAAGAATTGAGTATTGTACATATTTATTAGTATTGATGGTTTAAAACAAACTCGCTTTGAGTAATAGTATTATTGTGTCAAAAAATTAACATTGATAATTCATAATCTATCATTTGTTAAATCAGTTATTTTGTTTTATTTTAAATATTTACTTATATAAATTATAATATTTATATTTAATTTGTTAGTAGTTCATTTGTTTTAAATTATTAAAATTTGCATTCTTAAATGGTAAATGTTATGTCAATAATTTAGTTAGGACAAATGTAACCATAACAACATATGTTTAAGTGCATATTACATCTATTCTTTAAATTAAGTGGCCAATATAAATCTATTATTTAACCTGAATATAATATATTAATAGTTAATTTAAATTAATTTTAAAAAAATGGGAGTAAGTATTGAATAACAATTTCTTATATATTTGTGTTTAATAGTAATATATAATTTTACTCAATAGGATTTAAAAGCGACTACTATCAAAGATGCAATTAAAAATTGGGAAGATGAAAACAAGGAATCAGTCAGTGAAGCTATAAATGTTTGTTTACAATTTCAATGGCCACCAATTGAAAAAATGGATAATAATTTATCGGTTTTAACAAAATGCGAGTATGTATTTATTATTTTAAAATAATACTCGTTAGTTGTTAAACATAATTTCAAATTGTAAATGTTACATTTGTTACAGAAAATTATCATTAAATACAAACATGATTGAGAAAATAAATGGTCTTGCTGCGTTAAGACACTTGAAAATTTTATCACTTGGACGAAATTATATTAAAGCATTTACAGGACTTGAACCTTTGGCAGACACATTGGAAGAATTATGGATATCCTATAATTTTATTGAGAAAATGAAAGGAGTTTTAGGTATGCGCAAACTAAAAGTCTTACACATGTCCAATAATAATGTAAAAGAGTGGGCTGAAGTAAACAAACTTGTAGAAATGGAAAGTTTAAAGGACTTTTTATTTGTCGGTAATTTGTTATTATAATGCATATTGCTTAATAGTTAATATAAGTTTTAGTTAAAATTTAATCTATATTATCAGTATACTTACCATGATATACAATTAAATAACTAATATATGATGTAATGTTTTCAGGCAATCCACTTTACGATTGTTTAGACGAATCTGTTTGGCGTGGTGATTGTATTAGGAAACTTCCTAAACTAGTAATACTGGATGGAGTTCCAATCATTAGAGACTAGAAACAACACTTCACTTAGAAATACCGTGTTCGTATTATTTTATTTAATACATTGTTTCAAAATAAAAATATTTTTCGTCATAAAATTAAGATATTTAATACTTCAAAAATATATTTATAAACATTTAAATTACATACTTAAATAAATTTATTTATTTTCTTTGTCAGTTATGTATATATTTAAAGTTTTATTATGTTGCCTGCCTTTTCACTTTGGTTGCATTATTAAAAAATATTTAAAAATAAATAGATCATTGAAATTATAAAACAAAAATATAAAAATATATTATACACATTATGCAGTATTATAAATAATGAAATATATTCTTAAGAATTTGATTTCATCATTATAATTTTGTTTTTAATGTAAATTTAATACCTTCAATTTAAAATTTTAAAAGTTTCAAATGTTTAATTAATAATTATTATTTTACATCGAATAACAAAAGCATACAATACAATATTATAATGTTTATTGTTCATTGAGATGATCATAAATCAATTTCGATTGCGTAATAACCATGGATTTAAAATTACGCGAAGTATTTTCAAGTGCGTTTAGGGCCGATTTTGACGTCATTACTTTAATTAAAACGCGTATATTAGTACGAACGCCGAGGACATTATTACATTTTGAAACATTGTTCATACTAAATTATTGACGTCACTGTACTTCAGATATACTCGGTGCAAACCTTACCTACCAATTTTTTTTGTCAAAACTAACATTTCGTAAGTGCTCGTATATGCATTATACGTGCGATAATAAATTGCTACGTTCGCAAATACATATATAACATAGACTTGCGTCATTTGGTCGCGCTCAGAATTGTTAAAACAGTCGACCCGGGAAATAAGTATTTTTAGGCAATAATGTTATCGTGAAGATTCTATTTATAAACATAAAAAAAAGACGAGACATTCGAGGACCCAGCACCCGCAGTAGAACACGACAAAACGGATCGATATCTCGCCAACGTGATCCCGGCTTATTCGTGGAGGTGTCTTACGTACGTATTCGACCCGTCCCTGGTGAAATTATTATTTTCCTCCACCGTTCTCGGCCCATAGGACTCCCGAACGGATCAGCTGTTCACTCCGTCGGACACCGCCGTTGACGATCGTTCGGATGAATCGTCGTTCGATTCTTACGCGCGTTCGTAAAACTGTTGTCGTCTTGCGCACCCGTGCACACGCCCACCACTAATCGTTACCAATTGCAATTGTGAATATCCGTTGCATTACCCCACTACACGATTTTTATCGACTGTGGGGAGAATTAAGAACATGTGTGTGTGCACACGCGTGCGCAGCGACGTTTGTGTGTCGGTGTACTGTGTGTGTTCATACGAGTCACCGAGTCACTGTATTTGCTGATGACGTCTTTTCGAAAATCGATTGTTGTCGCCAGTTTTCGTTATTTTCCCTACTTGCCATTTCAATAACGACCGCGTACCATTAACGACGTAGATTCCGTCTTAGTCTGGTAACGTTTATCGTCGTTGGTTGCGTTATTATATTGTACGTCGACGAATATTTTATTATTGTATGACGTTAATCTTTACGTACAGATAAGTATAATTTACATACGCTACCGTCTCGAGTCACGTTTGTCGGTGACGAAAGTCCGTCATTTTCCGTGAGAGAAAATTTATTTACAAAATAAGCTAAGGAAAACTTCTAATTTAGACGTCGAAAGGTATGTTTGTAATGTTGTTATTATTATTATTATTATTTTTGTTGTCGTTAATGTGTACGTTTTGCCGGGAGTCTTTGGTCTTTGGATTTTTTTGTTGCGTGTATTCGAGATTTTGTGTCTAATTGGATGAGTGCCTGTGTGAAAGTATGCGACAATAATACTCGTTCTGTCTAGGACTTGTGGTTGGCAGCTGTTAAGAATGTGTGTGTGTATGTATTTATATATTTTTTCATTCACATTCTCGTTTGTCATATAATTTATTTGGTAGGAGCTATCGTAGTGTGTAGGCTGAATATCTAACAAACTATATGGTAAGCGCCTGTTGGTATTCAATATTTTTAGGTATATTAATTGTCTATTGTTTTTAGGTATATAAAAAATTGTTTTCTTGTAATTCACTAGTGTATAATATGTTTTGAGATGCACAATAAAAAAGTTAGAGATATTAATGTTTATAGTTAAAAAAATTAAAAAAACTTGTTTTCTTTAATTAAATGCAAATAATAGTTTAAGAAAGTATACCACAAAATGTACAGTTTGTATAATGTATCCTTTTCATTGTATCTTGATATTTAAAACAAATTATATTGTGTTGGTCTTAGGACAATTTATTGTTTTGAAATAAATTCTTAATGTAGTCAATATTAAAGAATTAATGATCTGAATATTTATCTAAAACTTTATAATTCAAGATCTTAAAATTTTTGTTTAATAATTGGGAAGCAAAATATTGTAATTTGATAGTTAAACATTGTGTTGAGAAGTATTTAGGTTTTAATTTAAGTAAAAACGGGTATTTTTATTAAATTCAAAAAAATACATTTTGCTAAAGGTGTATCATTATATACCATTTAAAATGTATTATTTAATAGAAAGTTATAAGTTATAATTATTTAAATAATTTCAAAAAAATAACAGTTTTATTTAGTAATATTTTATTAAAATGATATGTTATTAGTAATTTGTGGTTATTGCAATATTTTTTAATGTAATTATTATGTATAGATATTGGTAAAATATATTCTTATAAATTAGTTTTTAACAAGTTGGTTTGTTTAAAAAGCAATTTAAATTCTAACATAGTATTATTTTGAAAAGTATGTAAAAGTAATAGGTATTGTGTCATGTAATTTATATGATTAATTTAATTATTTAATACATTATATCATGTTTGGCCTTTTATTTCACAATTTTTTTTAATCATTATATATTATAGTATTATTTGTTTTATTTTCATCTTGCATAATTCTAATGGTAATCTAAGTTGCTGTTTCAATTTGAAGTTACAATTATTAATTATTATATCATACTTTAAGTATATATATAATTATATTATACAATTAAATTAATTACATTTTAGAACGATAAGTAATAAGATAATATCAATAAGATAGTATTGGTTACTGTTTAATAATTTAGTTAACGTTTATTCGTAACAATCCTAGTAGTAAGTTATCCTGTTATAAAATTATAGCTATAATATGTCTATTTTATTTACATTTTAATTATCTAATTTATAATTGAATAGGTTAATGATATCAAGCATAGAGCTTTTTTATATCAAACCTAGTTTATAAATTCTTAGTTATTTATAGAATCAGTGATCAATTTCATAATTTATTTAGTTTTGACATATATGATTTTAAAAAGTGCTTAATATATATGTAATTTAATTGTTTATTTAATATATATACCAATTGTTTTGTATTAAAATAAATAATTTTCAATTTCTTTAATATTATCAGTTTTTATTTAGCAAAATAAATATAAGTGCCCATTTGTTTAGAACAACGAATGGCAATTTTCTATAAAAAAAAATTGTTTTAAATATTACGTTTAAATCAAAATTTTGATTTCTATTTTTTAAACTGTTTACTAATTTACTTTATATTTTATTGTAAAGTTAAATTCTAATAAGAAGATTTTTCATTAAGTATTGAGATTTAGTCATACAAAAATCAGGATAATATTGGATTAACAGATATCAACTAAACCCAATATCCTACAGTAGACCTTAAAATAATAAATTAAAATTTAGTGTAGGTTTAATTTTATTGTAATTTCAATTGACCTTTTTAGTCTTTAGGTAATAAAAGTATTATATGTATTATATATTATTCAATTTACCTTTATATAGTTGTGGAATTTAAACAGGTTTTGTTTTCCATTTGCTTAGTAGATATAGTTATAGTAAATAACAACTCAGTGATATAACATTGTCTATCACTCATATATTATAAAGTATGAGTTATTAAAAAATGAAATGTTATGGGTGTTAATTACACGAATGAAGTAATCATATTTTTCCCTGTTTAAGGTATAGGCTTATATTTATATAAAATATTTCTATTTTAAATTTGGTTTAACTGTTTATTTATAATGAAAATGCTAATAAATAGTAACCTAGATTATATATGTAAAATATTGTAATTTATTATATTAATTCACTTTGTAATAAAAAAGTTAACGACTATTTATTTAACCTATTCTGTTTAACTATTTTGTTAGATAATATTTTACATAAAGGCTTTGAGTTTCATTTGAAAATATATTTCTCTTATTAAATTTGTTAATAGATCTTTAAACTCTAAATTTAACATATTTGCTATAATTTAAGTTCTTAATGAAGTAATGTTTTAATGTTTTGATATTGTTTATTTAGATAGACTGTAGGCATAATACAATATATATATAATAAATAATAAAACATTAAATATCAAGAAAATTAATAATCTTATTTTTATTTTTGTAAAATATTTTATAAAATACCAAAAAAGGTAACAGCTTTTATTACATGTTAGTTGATTGATCATAATATTGTAATATTTTGTGTTAATATAAGTAAATGTAAGGATTTTAAAAATATTTTAGGGGAAAACTGTAGACATGGGTTGATCTATCTTTCAGTTGACTGTGAAGATTGGATGTTTTATATATTATATAATTATAGATTTCTGAATACATATTGTATGTAATTATAGAATTAACTTATAAAATATTTATTTAAGAATCATACAATAGAATACTAATTATTAATTATTTGAGATAATGGTTTGTATGTATGATGTAATATATTTATATAAGGATTAATAACAATTTGAGAATTTATTAGTAATATGATTATTATATTAAT
Source organism: Geopemphigus sp. TES_GeoC_2020 (assembly GCA_025469175.1). Taxonomy (NCBI): domain Eukaryota; kingdom Metazoa; phylum Arthropoda; class Insecta; order Hemiptera; family Aphididae; genus Geopemphigus; species Geopemphigus sp. TES_GeoC_2020. Next base: position 14,720 of record JAIPRN010001071.1, read on the forward strand.
GTTTTTTGTTTTGAGTAATCGTATTGTACACATTCTTCTTCCTCGCCTCTTTTATAGCTATTTAGGATCGGCTTTATTGTACACATTGCGAGAATTATAAATTGTTTTTCTTATAGTTATAAATTATAGTAATAAACATTTTTATTGTTTAATCAATGACTATTTTTGTTTATCTATTAACTTGTAACTTGATATTGTGTGATATGTATCGATAATACATATTCTAATACAATTATAATGGCTGTTGACATGAACAATGTCTATAACATTTATATTTATAATAAATTTGTATAATGAAGTAGGTTAGTAATGTGTTCTTAGTACAAATAGGAATGATTTCATTTTGTAACTTTAACTAAAGTGTGTGTTTTTATGATTTATAATAATTTAAATATAGATATCATAGCGGGAGTTTGGTTTTGTTTGTTAGTTATAAATTGTAAAATAGGTATACCTATAACACATTTTTTAGTTATTTTCTCAGTTCTATGTTTCATCAGAATAATAATTATAACATAATTTAGTCTAAAATATGTTAATATACATATGAATATAGATTGTTTTATAACGATTACCCATTTATATTAGAGTAGCATTTTATACTTTTTTATTATCTATTTAACATAATTGTTACCATAATTAATATTTTTTAAATTCTTATTTAAATATTTAGAATTTAAAATAAATTAAATGATTAGAATATCCTAATAGAGCTTAAAATAGTTATCAGTTTTGGAGAATTTGATCATAAATATTTATTTTTAATATATTGTTATTTATTAATTTAAGTTTTAGGTTAAAATTTAAGTGGAGAATCATTAATATTTTTTAACTAAAAAATAATCAAAATATATGTGTTCTAAAATATTTACGATGTACATTTCATGTTATTTTTAAGATTTATATTAAAAAAAATGATCTAGCCGCTGGAATTATGTCAATAGTCAGGTTTTTTCACTTATAAAACTTTTCTATTTTCTTAAATATTTTACATAACATATGCTTTATTGCTACATGTACAATATGTATATGTTACGTACATAATATAACAATTTTTTTAGCATCGTTCGAAATCATAAAAATGATTTGAAACATTAATTATTTGGCTAAAATTTAGTTAAAAATAATATAAAATAAAATATTTTGAAAAATTGCTTATACTTTTATTAAAATTATATTTCTTTTAGTTTAATATGACGTATTTTTCATATGTATATTATAATTTGCTTTAATAATTTATTTTTCAATAAATATATATAATATAAACAGTTTGTGTATGTTTATTTGTATTTCAAAGGTCAGAAAATGTTAGCTTATTAAATTAAAAGTAAAAATAATATGAGTCATAAAACTAATTTAGTTAGTTCATTATTATGTATAATTTTGCATCTATAATAGTTTTCAATGTTACCGAATAGTATTGTTTGTTTTACATTATGAGTTGAGTGAGGGAGCTGTTGTGGGACTTTATTCTGGTTTTTGATTAACACTTGTGGATAGCATGAAATATTTAATGTTGAATTGTATTAAAAAAAGTAATTTTTCAAATTTGGTTGTTCTTGATTAAATTGAGTTTCTCACTTAAAAGTATTATTTAGGGTACAATGATTCACTTTTATTACTTAATTTAATCATTTGTTAAATATATTTGATGGCTAATACAATGGTATTAAAAATTTTAAATATGCCGATATATGTAGTTAAATAAATTAATAATGATGGAACATAAATTTAATATTTAAAAGTTTTTAAATTATGACTATGTAAGTGTCTAGTATGAATTTTAATTTTTATATCATAGTTACATTTTCATAAAGTTAAATTAAAATTTTTTAAAGAATATTAATAAAATTTAATAAAATTTTTTTTAAATAAAAAATAGATTATAAATAATCTATTAAAAATAGACGTGTGTGATATATTTGGTAGTTATTTGTTAAGTGAAATTAAAGTAAATTTATATAAAATATAATATAATGTTTATAAAGTATATTTATTATAATGTGTTAAATATATATTTTATATTTATAAATCATGACATTTGTATTTAAATTTATTTAAAATATTACTTTAATTTATTTCTAAAACTTGTGTCATAATTTAAAATAATTACATTTAATTGTTTAAATCATATTGCATTTCAACTTTTTTAAATTGAAAAAAGTTTATCAATCTATAACATATTTTGATTAGTCTTTTGTAACATATAAAATTTCTATAATTACAACAATATATTTGATTATAATATATTGTTGACATGTTTGCTATATATTATATTATTAACTATTCTATTTTTTTTTAACTTAAAAATTGTTACCATTTCGACAATTAAAAATAATCGTTTAAGCAATTATGTATATAGTTCACTATATTATTAAAATAATATCAAGTCATAGTTTAAGTATTTATTGTGCATTTCATTGTAAAATATTTGATAAATAAATTATTAATACCTATATCTTGTAGTTATTTGCATATTTTATAATAAAACTATTTGGATGTCAATGATCAATGTCTTGTGTTTAATTTATGACTTTATTACATTTTTTTATGGTAGATAAGAGTATTGTATTTATTTACCACCATAATTTATTTATGGTATTTTTCCCATCAATTAAAATGAACTCCAATGAAAGAATAAACAACTTGTTTGTGTTACTTTGTTCGTGTTCTTGGCAATTCAATTTGGTGGGTAAAGTTGAATATCTGCATATATTTAGCTCAGTTGGGTGTCAAAATAAAATGTATGAACTTATGTTTGTAATGTTGTTTAAATCTTCTTTTTTAAATTAGTTTGTTCTCAAGCATACATTGGCAAATAATAAATAATACTTATACCTAAAAACAACACCTTAAATTTAATTGGCATAATTTTCTTGGCAGATTTTTTATTTGGCTGCATCACGATGGAAGACATTAATGCTGAAATTATGCAACATAGTTTGCATCGTCTTTGGGCTAAACGTCAGGGTACAATTTTTGGACCCATGCATGAAATTCAAGATAAAATCTTAGACCAGGGTCAATGTGCATCTTCATTTGATAATCAGGTTAGTTGATATATATATATATATATTATAATAAATATTGAATACACTTGAGAATATAGAGATAATTTATAAGTATCATAAGAGAACAGTGGATATTAATTATAAACACAATAATGGGTAAAATTAAGAAAGAAAAGTTTGACATTTATTTGAAGATATTTCAATATTAAAAAAGGGAGACATTTATTTTATTGAAATATTGATGCTAAATACTTTAATACAAGAGCATTTTGTATAAATATTGTAATTTGTACATATGTAAAAAAGTTGTCATAAAATGTGTTTAATATTAAAATATGATTTTGTATTTAAAGTAGTTTTGTAGTATGTTTCCTGTTTAAATTTGAATAAAAAGAAAGTAATAGATAGGTAGTATTTATATATTGAATGTATTTTGATATTTGTTTTATATTATAATAATATTTTATAGGTATGAAAATATTCAATTTAGTTCATTTATATTAAAAAAATATGTTATGAGTTTAAGTTTTTAATTGAAATTTATACCCTTTTTGAAACCTTAATAGTTAATATAACTATTATTATTAATATAACTACTTAAAGTAATTTCTATGATACTTTTTTTTATATGGATTGTGTATTAGTTAATAGTTTTATTTCAGATTATCGTCATAATTTAAAATCTTTATTGTAATGATATAATATAAAATGTAAATAATATAGTATAAATTGCGTCTGATTTTAACATTATTTTTCAAAATTAGTTTTTATAAAATTGAATTTAAAATAGGACATAATATATTAAAATTATTGATTTATTATATTTACTGTTTTTATTATATTTTTTATTTTGGTTTTATTATTAACATTTTAAATATATTATTTATATAAATTACGTACAGATTAATTTTTGGTTAATTAAATTTTTTTTTAGTCAATCGATGGAGAATTACTTGGGGATAGAGTTAAATCTAGAGATGAAGCTTATTGGAAGTACTTGGAAAAAGTTAGTATTTTTTAATTCAATATTTTATTATATTTGGTTGGTAGGTAATATATATATAAATTATTTAACTATGAGTAAAGTTCAATGGAACATATGAATAATTTATAATTACAAAATATAAAATAATACAATTTATACTCTAAAATTGTCAAATTAATAATTTATTTGGATTTTTGTTATGATATGTTATATACAACAATAATTAATTTTGACAATTTTATTAAATTTGCTAGTTTTAATTAAGTTTTCTCTAAAGCCATAAAATGCCAATATATTCTACATTTATGATGAAGTACTAATAATTGGATGTTGTACTAGTGAGGTTTCAATAATGCATCTTCAAAAAATTAATTTTAATTAATGATATCTTAAGGCTTCTTTCTGCCCCATTATAATATTATAAGCAAGTAGTATTTAAACAATCACTGAGTAGTCTTTCTTTCAATTCTGTTGTATGCAGTCAAGTTTTTTATAGTATCCAATGTGTACACGTATTAAAATCTATTTACGCCTCAGGCAACATTTTTAAAAAAATATGAAATTCATGAACTTTTTTTACCAGAGCCCTGTTCTTGTCAGTTCAGGGTTGGTAAGTTATTATCTCTCGGTAAGTTATTAGTATGTTAATACAAATTATAATTCTTACTGTAAGTAATTGCGTATTCTATAATATATTTTTTACATGAATGTACATGTATGCACGAATTGAGCTGTTGAATTTTAGTTAAATAATAAAATATGGATTTTTTATTAAAAATTTAATCTTGAATATAGTGTTAGTTATTATTTGACGAATTATTTTCAAGTATTTTGATATTTAATATGATTATTAAAACGGGAATATATTTTATTTTAAATTAATATAATGAAAATAGTTTAAGTAGCAGCTCAACCTGTGCATTCTACAAATAGAATGATTATTTATGTATTTTGCTGTTTTGAATTATTGTTATTGATGTGGATTCAACTGTCATCGATACGGTGCCTGTTAAAAAAAAAAACACGTTCGCCAATGTAAATTCTGTTTACAGGACTCATCAGTTACATGCATGGTTTTTATATCCATGACGGACTCCATATTAGCAGAACGAAGTTGCTTGTGAGTTTTTGTTGCAACTAAAAAAAAAAGAAGTATTATGAAATACTGGTCTAGTAGTTTTACTACTACACTTACTACTACTTACAAAACTGTTTAAAAAACTTTCTACAAATATACATCGTTATATATATACACACATATTAAATATATCATATTCGTTTACTATTATATTATAAAAAATTTTTACACGAATAAAATAAAAATGAAATTGAGATAAATAGAATAAAACTTTTAGATTTGCTATAAAGCTACATTAATTTAAATTATTCAAATATTGAATTTAAATTATTTATTTGTTTTTCTATATCTTAAAAAGTGTCAGTATTTTCAGACAATGCATATTTCAAAGATATTGATTGTGTGAAAGTAATATTTATTTTGTTGATTGAATAAACAAGACTATCTGTCAAGTATTTATAAATATTACTGGTTGGGTTGATTTTATGTATATTATTGCATTCAAATGATGTTATTAGTGTTATCACAATGAAATGTTTCTGACTTTTAAAGTAATAAAACATGAAAAATTACATTGCTGTTTATTATCAAATCTGAAAGTTTTATTGGAATTAAATTGCTATATTATAGTATATATATTTATAAAATACAAAGTTACATATAAAGATGCAAAAATTTCATTCATATTGACACAATTTCATTTACATTTTTTTCCTAATCTAATCCTGTATATAGTTCCTTAAATTAAACATTTTCAATTCAACTATGAACAATTATCGAAAAGAAAAATTTAAAACATACAAACAACCTAGGTGTTTGTATGATTATATCTAGTTATTAAAGATAACAATATGACCACAATACAAAATTATCATTTATATCCTGAATTTTAATTATTAACTCATTCACATATTACTAAATAAAAGTGGGTTAAAATACATTTTTTCATTATTAAACTAAATAAATATTTTAAAATATGTGTATAATCGTTTTTGACTATAATTTCCAACGAAGTTATTACAATTATATTCGAACATTAATTTTGTTTTTATGTTTTTCTAAGATTTTACGAGCTACAGTAATTTTATTAAATTATTATAGAATAAAATTAATTTATAATAATTATGTTTTGTATGATTCATGTTTTGAGTGATTTTCAAAACATTTTTCAAATTGTCTAAATTAAAATTATAGTTGTTATGATTAATAATGTTTATTAATCATTAAAATGATAGAGAAGTACATATTATAAGAGAAAATATTTCCAAATTAAAAAATAATTGTATATTATAACGTATATAATTTGAACTAGATTTATATATGAGCAATAGTGAAAGTATTTTAGTAAATAATTATATTTTATTAAAATATTATATGGAATCATTTTGATTGAATGTTTCTTAATTTTATACATCATTTTAAGTAATTGAGATTATTTGAAAATATATCAAATTTAATGTAATATTTATGCAAATTTAAAGTATAAATATTATCAAATTTTATATTCTGTATTTAGTATTTATGTACTAAATAAAACATTGAAAAATTAAAGTAAAGCAGAACGTTGTAGTATTAAATTGAAAAAAAAAATTATAAATTGAAAGGACAAGTGTGTTATAATGTAGGTAGAAAAACATGTGTGTTTGATAGACTTTAAGATGAGAAACTTCCAAAATGAAACCTAAATGACGTTATATGGAGCTTTGCTGGATTGAATCATGGAAATAATTGATGGACAGTGGAGACGTTTCTGTTGCTGCTTCAACATTTTCACTTAAATTTATCAAGACCACCTGTTTTTCTACTACCAATAATATAACGCTGGTGAAAACGTTCCAAATTTTTTTAATATTATTAACAGTATAATTTAAAAATCATTTTACAGTTTTTTTAAATTGTAAAATATCCTTAAATATTTTTATTCCTTTTTTAAAAATTTTTAATTTTTAAAATAATATATTTGAATTTAATCTGTAGTAATAATATTAACTCTAATATTTTCTATATATAAGTAGATAACCCATTTTTTTCACCATAGAAAAAGATAATGATTTTTTTGTTTGTTTTTATAATTTGTTTTTAGGAGCTGGCTGATACCTCTGATCCAGACAAAATCAATGTTTCATCTGAATTTAGCAGCTTGAAAACTACAAATTCAAATAATTCTATTTGGAATGTTGATAATACTTCTGTGATTAATTTGAATGGAGCTGAACTCAATGATTTCCCTGTTATATATTCAGTTCCATTATTACATTCATATGAGTTTGCTGCTATTGGTGTCTGGATTCATCCAAACATCGTTCCTGGTTTTAAATACAAAGTCCGACCAATTGGTGATAAAGAGGTTAGAAGAAAAATAATTATCTGAGTAGGTGGTAAATTTGGTTAATTTATTTGTTATATTTTGTTTAGCGGACAAGATTTTTATTTGACAACAGAGCATTGGAATTATTGAGCATTGGTCGCGGTTATTCAAGACGTTTAACATTTGAGGCTAGTCCAGGACTATTAAATGACAATGATAATTATTTTTGGACTGATTCTATGCCTTCTGGATATGCATTCCAAGTACATGTTGTATCTGTTGGAGATAATTTTACAGTGTATGATGCAAACAATGTTGCTGTTGCAACAATAGAAGTCACTAAAATTTCGGTAATTTAAAAACGTTGTAAGCTAGTTTATGAACAAAATATTTCTTGGAGACTGCTTGGAATTTTTTTATATTTTTACTATATATTTTGTTTTTAAAGTAAACAAACTATAATGTTAACTATTTTTAAACTTCATAATACGAACATATGGACCTTTTTTTAAAAAATGAATAAATATTAAGTATGTTAATTTTGTTTTTTAAAATATATTTCATTTACTATTTGCTTTGATCAACTATTATTATTTTTTAATTCTGAATGCGATTTCAAAGTGGTAATACAATCAATTTTATTTTAAACTTATTTGGTTATTTTTAGAGTGCTCAAAAGGAAATCAAACACGAAGTGACAGATAATGGAGAAGTAAAGAAAAGTGTGGAAGTTAGCATGTCGTGTAAGGTAGATTGGTTTTATAAAGAAGATTCAAACGTGATCACCCCAGTAAGTATATTTCAATAGTTTATCATATCTTAATTGATCTTAATTTATTGCAAAATTACTTTATATCATATTTTTATTTGATTTTTTTTACTTTGTAGGTCACTGGTATTGTTGTGGCTTCTAAACCATCGCGTGGATCAGCAAAGCTTGTGAAGATATTAGATGTTTCTATTGGTGTTGTACCTTGTCGAGGTTACACTTTAATACCAGGAGTAGATAATAAACAACGACAATTGGTTTTAAAAGGTTGTAGTATTGGTGATGCACCGACTGTGTACACAATGACTGGTTTGGAATCATATGAATTGCCCGTAATTGGTAAATAAAAAGCTATGATTCATTATTTTATGTTCCAATGATTATAATAACTTGATTTGTTTTAGGAACTTATGTTGACCCAAGAATCATTCCTGGTTTTTATTACAAAGTGCGTCCAACAGGACATAAGAATTACTTGTTTGAAGGAAATGGACTACAATTAGTCAACATTGGAATGGGATATGGAAAACGTATTACCTTTAAACCAGATAGGTACAATCTTAACAATAACACTAACTTTTTCTGGAGTGATTCATATCCAGAAGGGTATGGATTTGAACCTCAAGCTGTATTTTGTGGTATGAAGTTTGATGTCATGGATGGCACACAATGTATTGGTAAAGCCACAGTGTTTCGCAGTGATAATCCCCAAATTGAGGATCAACAATGTATTGTACGTATAATTATTAGTTATTAATTTTGATTTTTAAGCAATATATCTAATTTTTAATGAAATTCTAGGTGAATGGTAAAACTGGAATGACTGTAACTAAGTATATTCATGTGGATGTTACATGTCAAGTGATATTGAACAGTGATAAACTTGATAAGGAGTCTCATCCTCTTCGTGTCTCTGGTACAGCTGTTGTAGTGAAACGTCCCAAACAAAATGAGGCCAAGTTGCTTTACATCGACAATGTTGGTCTCAGTTCCAAACTTAATTTGGTATTCATGAACCAAAAGTCTCATATTATATTTCAAGCTATATAATTACATTAGGTAATTCATAAGTTTAGCTTAAGCACTCAAAGACAAATGTATGAATATTTATTTTGTTCCTTATACAGTATGTAAATGTGCCATTTTTTTTAAAAAGCTATTTCAAGCCTTCTATTACTTTGTGGTTCTCAATTCGTTCATATATTAAAAGTTTTACTATTTATATGATTGTATAAATAAAAATTGTGATTATTTAACTTTATTGTTTTATCTTTTTTTTGTTAAAAATTAACATTTTTAAATTGCAGGATTTGTGTGCTAAGCAAAAATGTATGAACAATTACAGTAATCATTAAAATGTTTAACTGTGTAAATAATTATTACTTGAACTGAATATTAAATTTCTAACTAAAATTGAAAAGAGCACAAATTTGTGTTTGGTTTATTGAAATGTAACGTATTAAAATTTTATAAATTTTTTATCTTTTATATAGCATTATTTAATGTATATTTTCTTTTTTAAATTTTATTTTAAATAATTTGTAAAATGTGACTTCCACAATACTCTTTAATTGTGTACTGCTTAAAGAAGTTATATTTGTTAACTGTTTAATATTTTACGACTGAATTCAATATTAATATTACTCTAAATTGTATTTATTATTCGATATTTTTAGAATAAATTGGTATAATTATATCTCAACTGAAATTTTGTGTAAAAAATATAGACTTAGATTATGATGACGATATTATATTGGTAGTGTTTTAGTTTTATTTAGTTAAATAAAAAAAATAATTATGAATTATGGTGAATTTCTAACTTTAAGAATCAACATTTGAGAGGTACCATTTCATTCACTGCATGTGTACAGTTTTTACATACAAATAAAATGTGTATTGAGTTATGGTTCGATCGAAACTACTACGAGTATTTTGTTTTTTGGTTAATTATTCAATTTAAATAGTTTTTTTTTAATACTGGAATTCAAATTTAGAAGCTTATAGGGTCGTATGTTTGTTACTTTTTTCCTATAAGTGTATCTTCAAGGTATACTCTGGTACAAAATAAAAAAACGTTTTGGTTAAAGCACGGAATAGTGTTTGTCTTTCTGTGAATGTATTGATGTTTTAAAATATTGTTTATGAGGTACTGTTAGGATCTGAATTCAAAAACACCTTATGTATCGTTCGAGTTTTTCAAACGACATTATAAAATCACCCACGATTACTACTTATATTTATATCTACTACTACGATTAAAGGTATTAATTAAAAACGAATTGTTTAATTATTAAAACGTTTAAAAATATAATAAAATAACCTAGTCACTCAATTTTCCTATCAGTTCTCAAATTAAGGATCAAAATTTTATTTTGTTTGATCATTGGTAAATCTATTAATATTATTATAAATAATTATAATTTTATAAATATACAATAAAAACAGTCCTGATATTTTTTCTTCTCACATTTTTACTCTTGATCAAGTTTTTAGTAAGTGTAAAACAAAACTAAGCACTTTTTTAGCTCTGGGCCTACAATATGTATGTACATAGAAAATAAAACAAAAACTATTACTGTGGTTTATCACAGAAATAATGTTTAAATTAATTGTGAGGCAGTAAACACGATTGAAGTCAATTATACTACTAATTCGGAATAGTTTTTTAAAAATTTATTTTAGTTTATAATAAAATATGTATAGGTACTTTGATAGTATGAAAAAAAAAATTTAAACAAACTTTCTTTAATACAAAATACAATTTTCAAAATATAAACTTAATATTTTGTTAATTGTTTCTAGTACAAAATGATAATAGATTTTTTACAAACGCTATATACATATAAATTTCGTATAATACAACACTTAAAATTTTATTTTAACAAACACAACGTTATAGTTTTCTTTTTTTTGTTGCGATTTTTGAATTTGACATTATTTCTGTTTTGTATTGCTTCAATAATTTTTTTAATAAAGCATAATCTGGTTTTTCAGTAGGTTCCAAATTATATATAATTTTCATTGTCTTAAAATAACCTGTAAACAATAATGAGTCAACATAAAATACATTTGTTTATCATAAAAATACTTATAACAGGTCTTAAATAATATTTTAAGTATGACGGTAACTAGTAATTACATACTCCACATATTCTTGTTGATATGGGAAATTAGAATGTATATATTATTTTCCAATTAATACGAAACAAAGCTTTTAAATTAAAACAGTAATTATTTAATAAAAACGTAATATTCATAAACACTTTGAAGTCACTCAATTCCCATATATAGATATTTTTATTTTGAACATTTAAAATGACTAGTTTTTATACTATTTTATTGATATGTTGGTGAAATTTATATTTTTCTGTATTCTGATTTATTCGATGTACCCTAACATTTATCAGAATTAACACGGATAATCTTTAAAGTTTTATATTTGAAAAAAATTTTTGGAATTATACAAAATTTCAATGAAAATATCGTAACTGCAACATTTGGATTTACTCTTTTAACAATTATCGGAAAAGTTAAAAAAACTTCTGTAATTTAATTTACACAGATACGTTGATATTACAATAGTTCTATTGATTTACTTGTTATCATCTGTTTTAGTTTTGGTGGTTAATTATAAACAATACACGTAATTATTGAGAATTTTTACTCTCACGGTAAATCTTTAATAAAAAAAAAGTTATTAAATTTTGAGTAATGAGAGAATACATTTTGGTGGTTAATCAAATATATCTAGTTGTCCATCTAGTCATATTCTCTGGTATAAGGTCATATTTTTGTACGATATAATATTTACTTTGTGGGACTTGATCAAAATTATAGATCTTTTCCTTGGGTGTGGCTGCTAGTATCGTATCTTTCATTTTGTTTTTACAGTCTATTGTTGTTTTTAATGTTTTATCTTTCCACGGTAAGTCTAATTTTAACCATTCTAAACCATTATACATAAGACTCTCTAGATCGCCACGACGAGTATACACTAAAAAACAAATTTGGAAATCGCGTTAAACAAAAAAATCACGGCGCATCATTAAGGATCGAATAACCAGTCATAAACTTACTTCCACTGTGGCCATCAAGAGCTATATATTTGAGCGTGCCATTATTTGCGAATTTTTTGTTTGGGGCAACGTTTTCGGTCATATACTTTTTCACCATACCAAAATCGCCTAAATACACGTGATTCTCTTTAGGTTTTTTACCGACAAATATATTTTGACTTTTGATATCCCAATGAACATATCCACACATATGTATGTACTCTAACGCATCAATCTATTAGAAAATACGTACAATTTTAACATAGTACGTATATTAGAAAATATAAATCGGTTACTCACTATCTGACGAACTATATTAATGACAGCTCCTAGTAGTAAATGATCCGGTATAGTTTTCAGAAACTTCTCCAAGTCATTATCAAATTTTTCAATGACGATGAATCTATATTTGCTGGTATTGTAAATAGTACTTCCAAAACCGTAGAACTCAGGTAATGGCAATTCTTTCAACTTTTGTTTCGTTTTCCAAACGTTAACATCTAAACGTTCAAATAATTAACTTAAACAATTATTTTTTTGACCCGGTCGTACGCATTTTAATACCTTCTTTTTTCATGTTTTTTAGATAAAACATTCGTTCCACAAATAATGGACCACTTTCCATATTTTCCTGTCAACAATATACCGAAAAACAATTAAAGTGGAACAAAAGCTATTAATGTTTCCATTTTTGGTAGTCAATTAATTAATGGTCAACGTAAACAACTTACAAAACTAGAAATTACGCCGAGAGTATATTTTACATACATCGTACGTACATTAGATAGAGATAACGAATCGTGGTGTAATTTAACGCTATACGTAAAAACGACTTACCGTTTTAATCGCATATTCTTTTTTTGTTCTATCTCCAGTTTTAACTCCTGAAAATAATATTATTTTGCAAACATAAAATATACGATCGTATATATTCGCATTACTAACCGCAATAAACGTATCCAAATCCTCCTCTACCGATTATACTTTTAATTATCCAACTGACGTTGTTGGTGTCTTTTAACACAAAATTTTGCGGTAATTCTTCTTTAGGCGTTGTCTTGGCTTTTTTACTCATACTAACCTTGAAATTAAACCCTCGATTATTACATACGTCAACGCAATACCATTAGATTATTTGTCATTATTCGGATCGGAAATTCAAAACGTGTTTGGTAACAGGTCATATTACGAAATGAACGGAATTTAAATGTCGCGTAGAGAAATAACGGTGTATGTTTTATGAGACGTTAGTAGCAGTTCGTTTGTAAATATGTATAGTATGTTTTAAATTTGGAACACAAAATTCGGGAATTGAAAACCTTAGTCGCGCAGAAAAACTGACGACTCTCTCATCCGATCGATCGATTGTGAAATGAAAAAATTATTCGAACGTAACGTGGTTCTCGGGATGGAAACGGCGCGCTTGAAAAGCCGTAGAACAACCCGAGCCAACGATTAGACGAAACCGGTGTTTTTCTTGCTCGACAAATTGACGGCAAATGCAATACTTACAAGCGAACGTTTCACACGGGTCGGTAAACGAAATAATCGCGAACCGTACGTTATCCGTAGTTACCGTTACAGGGAATTTCGACTGTTGTCGCGATTTTGAACGAACGCCCGTTTCGTATTTTGAAATTCCCCACCGACGCGGCGACACCGTTACGATAAAATGTGATAAAATCGGCTTGTACGAACGGCGGACACCGTATGATTCCCAGTGTCGCCATCGTCGTTACCGTTACATTCAGAAAACGGGCTCCTCGATATTTCGGAGGAGTTTTTGTAAGAATTATTGTGTCCGAAACGGTCGGGCAACTAGATCGACTTAAGTGACGTATAAAATAGCCGAGAATCGTCTGTTTAGAGTTTGTTTTATTGGTGCAAGTACAGGGGCTGCCGTGTTCGGGAGTCGTTTACAACTTGCCGCGAAGATTTTTTTAAACATCTCTCGGTCGTTGAATTAGCCGCGACAAACTACGGAAAACCGCGAATTTCCCGAAACGACGGAAAAATTCGTCGCTCGATTCGTTTCAATAGGCAAAATTGGAAATTCGACGCGGTGAATTCGATTTGTAAAACCGTAATTTGCCGGCCCATCTTTGTGACGTGACAAAATCCACGTGTTCCGTATTAAAGAGAAGTCCCGAATCGGATATGGTTCTATAAATACGAATATATATATACCAGGAGATTTGTTTTTCTTCTCGTAAATCTATTCCGAAATATACGCGGGAAAAATTATTCCGATATTCATTCGCGTGGACAAATCGACGGGATCACGTCGATTTACAATTTGTCGTTGCCGTCGTCGGTGTTTTACTACCGAGTATTCGTTCGTAGATCACCGTTGCCGTAGAAAACTACCTGTATTTCGACACTCGTTATTTGGCTAGCGTAGGCCGCGTTACGTTTTGTTAATTCGAAACTCGCGTTTAACTACCGCGCTTAAACCGGGCTATCTATTATTAGCCGACCGTTACGAACCGTCCGTAAAGTGACGAATAACGCGTTGTTTTTTTATCGATTCAATCCGGTTTCGTTAACCGTCACACGTAATACGATTTATTTACGATTATTTGCGCAATACGATTTAACGACGGCGCGTGTATAATATACATACACGCACGGACATTTGAAAAGTTCCGCACTTGTGCATACGCCTCTTTCGTCTTCGTAAACGAATTTCGGTCATCATTCTCGCTAATATATCGTGTTTATTAATTTTACGTGTACTACGCGTATATTTCATTATCCTCTCGGACCTTCGGCTTTCAATTAATTTATCTCTAGGTTAATTAAGGGGGATCTCCCTGGACACGCGGTCTTTAGGATTTATTCGAATACCTTTTCTTACCATTCAATGTAGAGGTATATTCGTCGTTTGCGTTCAAATTACTAAATGTCGTACGGATTTTTAAGAGACGAGAATTGTCGACGTATTTGTTTCACGAAAAAATCGACAAAACGCGTTTTATATTAATAAGGGAAAACGATATATACGATGACCTATTGTAGGGGCACTTTTCACGTTTAATTTAGAATTGAATCTAAACGTTATCTTAATGTGTTGTACATCAACGCGTATTCGATCCTAATTAACATTTGTAGTTTTTATTTTGATTTTATCGAAATGTTATTCTTCTTCTTTTCGTCGTAGAAATGGTGTTCAAGACCAAATTGACATACCCTCCACTTACCCCTGTCCATTGCGAACCTTCGCCAATCAGCAGCTCACGCTTTCCACATCCTTTTCGATCTGGTCTTCACATATCAAACGGTGGCGTCCCAGAGGTCTTTTACCCGCCGAAGTACTTTTCTGCACTATACTGATTAATGTATTTTCTTTTCTCCAGGCGTGTTCAGCCCGCTGTACTATTTTTTTTCTAACTCTCCTTATGTTATTCGGCCTCACATATAACCGTTTGAGGGGTTCCTTAGTTTTTCGTATTTTCCACCCTCCAGTCGTTATATTTACGCGTGGGCCGACGATTTTTCTCGATATTTTTTTTTAAAATCATGTCCACGGTTCGCAGCTGTATATAGCCAATAGATTATTGACAGTTTAAATCGAATATGCGTACGACTACTTTCGCGCTGGTAAATTTTATTTACAACTTGTACATTTTACGTACGTTAATAATTTTGAAAAAATCAATTTCGTTTAAAACGATTTTAGAATATTACGATTTATCGTCGTTTTAAAAACGTTTAATAATTGTATGTTAAACAAACGTCCGTTACAATTATATTAGATTATTACGTGGTTATAACGATATTGTCGACATTCGTAAAAATATACATTTTTCGTTCAGGGCGTTTATATTCGTACGAAATAACGTACAGGCGTAGTAACTTATAGAATTGGTTGAAACTAATTCTGTTCCAACGCGGAACATATTGTCGTAATTTTTAAGTTTTATTTCGTAATTAAATTTTTCCTCCCTTATTTTTTGTCACGCATTTTCGTTCGAGCGAAACAAACGCAATTGAGTACACGATTAAAGGTGAAATACGATATTGTTTTCGTGAGGAAAATAGTCGTCTTATTTTATGAACGCTTTTGTTGGTTTACAATTCGGTAATATCCCGTCATTGTTTAATAACTTTGTTAACTATCCAAATATTGTTCGCCGCAATCAACACGTTCATTGAAAATAAAAAATAATAACTATATCTTTGGCGAAGACAATTTTTCTCTCAGTAAAGCTCCGTGAATGTATTATGCATATACGACTCGTGTGTGTGTGTGTGTGTGTGTTTATGTAATCGAGTCATTAATAATAAACTGTTCATGTCTTGCAAAATAATTTAAATATTAATAAAAAATAATTTCCACGCTCCCGGCGAAATGTTCATCCCGATGTAACGCGATCATTTCGATTGAGTAATTAGGCATTTCCGTTGGCGTTTGTTCCCGAACGTTTAAACGAATAAACAAGATAGTTAAAACGCGCCGTAAAAAGTCCTCGGCACGAATTTGTTCTTCGGAATATTAAAAACGGAAACGTAACGTACAAACGTAATCTATAAAGCCATTACACGGTCGATTATAACGAAACACGTGGAATCTATGTCTGTATATATTTAAGATCAATATTTTTGGTGACCTGGGGCTGTATCGAAAAGTTTGAGTACCGCTGATGGCTTCGATTGGACTATTTGTAATTTAATACCTAAGATAACACATTTATCTCGGCACCTTGGAATAAATTATCGTAAACAAAGTTCGGAGGCATTTCAAAGCGGTTGTTCGCGGTTCTTGGACATGGTGGCCCCGCGGGTGAACTATGTATAATTCAACGACGATCCGCCGAATAAAATATTTAATAAAACGATTTTAATTTTTGCGAATAAGTGAAAGTATTGCCCGTAAATAATCTAATAATACGTCCACGTCTTTTTAATTTGTCTAAACGTTGTGCTGTTCATACTAAGTTTAAATTTTGGGGGTTCTACAAACACCAAAACAGCCGAAAACGCGAAGCGTACACATATAGCATTAATGGGGGAGTATTTCGAAATATATAAAATATTAATTGATTGTAATTTACGAACTGTATACATTTATTTTTCGAGTATTAGTTAAGAGAAAAACTCAGTATTTATGTTGGTTTGTAATTATTAAACTCGTAATGGCATTTCCATTATGCGCTGTGTGTATGTAATATCGTATTTCAGAAATTAATTATTAAATAACGACGTTTTCAATTTACTCGTTTGATTGTCTAGTATTTTTTTTTTGACCGAAATCGATTAATTATAGTTTGATAATTTGACTTTCCTATTTTACATTCTATAAATTCTATACGACAAGTAGATTTCAAGTGTGTTCCAAAATTGTCTATTAACCCGACACTTTTCCAGGATTAAAACTATGTGAAATTTGATGTCAATAGGTCGTGGACAGATTTCAATAAATAACGGATAGTCGTTAATTCGTCGTACCTTACTATTTATGCATACATTTTTCAAATTCTCATAGCGCGTGAATATTTTCGATTTCGTACTGCACGTACGTACCGTTTACGCTCGTGTGTAATTCGTATCGCAAGCAAAAATAAATATACGTTCCGCAATAAAGTGTTCAACCAAAAAAAAAAATCACCGAGATTTGTTTGCGTTCATCGAATCGTGGTCATAAGATTGAAAATTCGATCGGTCCGGGAAATCAAAAATAAACAATTCTCAAATATTTGACCGCTTTAAATGTATAACGTTAAAATAGAGTGATTTTTGATTCGTTATTTGGTTGATGGCGATAACCCGAAGCTCTAGGTAGGGAATTACAATTGTAGATCCGCCGTAGGTACAAAGGAAACCCTATTTTATTATGTATATTATGCGATTTTTTCGAAAAGTATTGGGATATCTTTTTTTAAAAATTTGTTATATCCAACGATATATATATGATATATATATGTATATTAAAAAATGTTTTATCGATTAAAAAAGTTTTTTAAAACTTTCTTACGACGAAAAAAAGAAAAATAGATAGCGATTTGTGGATGTTGGTTTAAATGGATACATCTCTTCCACCCTAATCAGATGATAAAGACGAACATTTGTGTCAATATTTTATCGTAATGAATACTCGTCGGATTAGTAATTCTAATAAGATTTTTCGTTCGTATTCTTTTCGAACGAAAAAAAATTATATTTCACAAATCGATAGTCACAATTATTTTCTCCGTTTTTTGTGTTCGAGTTCAAATTTCGTAGTAAATTAGATCGTTTTTGGGTAAAGGTTCGCTTTAAAAAAAAAACGAGTAATATTTTTAAATTTAGAATCGAAGGCGCGAAATTTTAAAACAACATATCATAACGCGTATTCTAGCGATGTTCGAAAAATGTAAAATATCGGTAGTTAAAACTTTCGTTTAAGTAATTCGTTCGAGCCGATGTCCACTGCCGTACCTTCGGTTCGCCACATTTTTAAAATTTGCGAAAGGAATTACAGTTTAAATACACGAGCTTCTTTTAACTTTTAGTCGCTCGACGAGTCTTTAAAATTAAAAGTATAATTTATTAGTCTAAAAAATGAATTATTTACACGAATATATAACTAATATTGTCAAGTCGCGGGTGAGCCTTTTCCCGGTGCTCGAGGATGATGGAGGTATGGTGCAGGCGCTCGCAAGAAAAAGTCGGTGGGTAAAAAATGTAACAAGTTATTTAATACAAAAAACGTTTCGTTGTTCGGGACGAAGCACGCGCCGTTGCCGTTGCTGGTAACTGGTCGAAACGAGAGTGAGAAAGCACTTGCTATCTCGCCACCTAAAGGTGGGCGCTGCGCCGACCGCGTAACAGGAAGGTGACGCGCTCTCGCGCACGTTACCACTCTGCTCGCGGGACGAGTTGCTGTTTCCGGCGCGAAGCTTGTTTTGTGTTCTGGTCGGGGCGAGACGCCACATACGTTAAGCGTAAATTATCAGATATTAATATTAAACTTTCGTAGATTTATGTTGTTGTAAATAAAACGTCGGAACATCGAACATAGGTTTTATTAATTTATAATAATTTAATAATATTATTTTGGAATACGAGTACACGAAAATTGTTTGCGAAATACACAGCGGACCAGTGTATGCATGTATCGTTTAGGTAACACGGGTAACGGTTAAGGCGTGTGCCGACGATTGGTTTGTCGCCATAAAACGAATTCTACGTGAAAATTGAATTTTGAACCGTTTCTGTGGAATGTTTACGATCGGCGCGATTATTTTTCATTTTTCTAGCCGTTTCGTGACCGATAATTGCGGAAAACTCGCGGTTTTAAGTTATACAATATATACCGTTATATAGACGAAAACAGACATTAAGGGAATAGTCGAGAAGGGGAAATTGACCTTTTTTCAAAAATGTTATTTCGGTAGAAAAAGGTTCCGCGTTCGTGTGTACGCGCCCGAGTGCCACCCAAACACGCACAATGATAATCGCCACTTGAAAAGGGTAGTAGTAATGGGCGTGTTGACGAAGAAGAGGATGTTATTGTTATTAGCGTGGTTGCGGGACCGGAAACGATGGACCGCGGCACGTGTGTGTGCGTATACACACGATATATATATAAATTGTAAGCGTTTCGAGAATTATTTATGGTAATGTTATTGTATGACGACGTTAAGTCGCGGTGTGCGCGAGAATTGATTTTGACGATTTTTTCCGGGATACGATCCGGCCGAGTGAGGAGTTGATAATAAATCGCGCAGCGGAGCACGAACAATCGGATATTCCCGATAGGAACACAAGCTGGTCCAGAGCCGGATTAAGGGTCAACGCCGCTGCAGAAATACATTTTGGCCCTCCCCATTCGACGGATCCGTACTTATTCGTCGAAAATAATTGTCGCGGATGATGTTGTATTTTTGTCGTCGAAACAAAAATGTAAAAACCATACGAAAACGAAAAAACAATAATCGCCGCAACAACTCGTAACGTTACGTCGTATCGTTGTTGGTCCGCGCGACGTTGTGTAACGAGTCGTCGCGTTTGTATCCAATGTCCACCTTTTGAAGAAAACATTTGGCCGTGTTACGAATTTTTATTATTTTTTGTTCGTTAAACCCGTCGTACGCGGTCGTTGCGCGGTTAAAATTCGAAATTCGAAATACTTCAGAAATGTTTCCCCGTTTTATACGTACGTGGCTATCGGAACAGGATTTTTCGTTTTATTTTTTTTATAAACTTTCGTTCGCTTTCACGAGAATTCGTTTCTGCGCAAGCGTACGCACATTTTTATGTATTCGACGGAGAACGATTCCGCGTAACCGTTTTTTATACGTACGTTTTTTTTACGTCCATTACTGCGTACATCTATACAAGCCATTCTATGTGTAATTCGAAGTGTCATATTGCCACGTTTTATTCACCGTATTTTCTAATGGCGTATTAATAAATAGGCGATAATTTATTAGACGTTGAATTTATTAATGAACTATAAACGGAAACGTTCGAATTATACGCGTAAATAATATGTTGGAAATCGTACGAATTTATTAATTCGTCGGCGATTAAACGAATGTCGGTAGCGAATTACGTAACATAACCCGGGTTACGTTAAAACGATTTCACGTTAGTAGCAACTACCAGTCTCTTTGCGGGTTTTAAATTGGCGGTATTAAATTTCGACAATGGAATAGCGGAGCTACTTACGTAAATCAGTTGCGGCGAGAGTTAAATTTGAAAATTATTGAAAACGATCCGTCGCAACATGTCTCTACGTATTTCGAAGCAGATTTCGGCCAACTATATTATTACCGTATACAATCAGAATATTCCGATTTGCCTATTATGATATAAAGACCACGCGGAATCGTTCTATAGAATCTGGCAATGTTGAGGGCATTTGCCGCGAAATATATTTATTAAAATATATTTATTAAAATATATTTATTAAAATATATTTATTAATATATATTTATTTAAACGCGTATATTTCGCGTTTCCTTTTTGGTCGCGCAGGGAAAAAATCAGGTTCATCTGTTTTCCGAAAGCCTACGTATATTATATACATTTGTAGGGAGTCTACCTGACGACGTTTCATTTCTGTTGTCATTTTTCGGGTCAACGGTTCTTTTCATTTCGTTTTAACAAAATAAGCGCCGTAACGTTTCAATATGTACGACGTCAAATAATATTATTCGTTCTCGTTGTGCCGTCTATTGCTCTTGCCGTCCCCGGCCCATATACCCGTGGTACACAACTATAGCGAAATTGCCTACACGAAGTGCCGTGCGAATGTGGATCCGTGGAACAACTGACGATATTTCTATAAATTATCGTTCGATTTTCCTTCACTTATTGCTCAATTTCCCCCTTTATTTCCCCTAGTTTTTAATATAATCGTAATTCTATCTATTTTTGTTTTTGTAAAACAATCGTATCATTCACTGGTTTTTGTTTAGGCCGTAATCGCCTCCCGGCCTATCGTTTTTGGAATGATTTACCTTATTATTCTCGCCACGTTGATCTCCAGAAAAGTGATTCTTTCCATCGTTCTTTTCATCATCTTGCTCTTTTATCTAACAGTTTGCCGATCTTTTTCAGTCACATCAAATCCTCTTCGCATCCGTTCATTTTCTAATTTTCCGAGAACTTCCGTACTAAATCCATTAGTAACTTTTTCCTGCCGGGAGGCTTTTTTTTATTATACTTTACTCGTCATCTTTTCCTTATCGTTTTTTTTCTCGTCATTTCGTTAATTTTCATTTTATTATTATTATTTTAATTATATTTTCTCAATATTATTTTATTTAGAAGCCAAATTAATTTAAATTGTCGACTCGAATATTTCGTGAGACGCTCTTTCTAACGAAATAAAAAAAAATCATTCGGCGCAATAACAATTATCGGACAAATATTGTTCACAGAAATAACGCGTATATAATATATATATAAGTTTTCGTTGGTAGCGAATGAGGTGGATGAGAGGAATCGTCGAGTGATTTTTGGTCTCTCCGGGTAGAAAAAATATTCCCCGATCCTCCCTCGGGACTATAGTGTGACATGTATCCGAACCGTCTATACCTTTCGATTTTCCCACCGAATGGATGCGAGCGATTTTCGTGAACTTCGCGTGACCTTCGATCCGTTTACCGGTCGCTAAAGACCTACTTTATGGCCTCACAACAAGCTCCGCCCGCGTATACCCTATATATTATCTATATTTAATATAATGCGCGTTTCAGACCGACTTTCGAACCCCGTCACGCGACCCAGTGTAATATGATTATACGTACGATATTATATGTGTATATTATACGGCGTAAATTATTATATTATCATCAATATACCGTGTACATATATATATATATATATATATATATATACACGCGTAGATCGCGTCCCTCCGGAAAACGCATCAATCAATCCGTCGACGGCGGTTGGCGGTCCCGTCGTCGTCATATAACGCGTAAAATAATAACGATAATAATAAAAATAAATAAAATAATAATAACCGTAATAATAATAATAGCCGGAGAAAAGATCGAGATAATTATAGGCATACTTTAAAGAGAGAAGGGACAGTGAGCGTAACGATGGCGATGGAAATGAATGGTAAAAGGGGAAAAGGAAAGCCGAAAGTTTCGGTGTGATTTGTTTTTCAAGTCACTGTGGCAAAACGTACCTATGTATGTATATATATATATATATATATATATCTATATATATATATATATATATATATAGGTATATATAACCATTCTTTTCATGACCTGGACGTCTAGGTTGTGAAATTTAACGAAATTACGGAAAGCCGACAAATTTATTATTCACTTCGCGTAATTAAATAATTCGGTTCATAAGTTAGATAATTTTTCACGAAAAAGATATGTTCGCGTTAACCTTTAATAATAAAATTTTTGCGAACATATATATAAAACTATTTATGTTTTTAGGGTATATATATATAAATAGGTCACGATTTATTAATCGAATAAATGAAAGAACTATATTTCCAGCGTATACTGTATATACTTGCCGATCTACAAGTGCAACCGTTACATACAGTAATAACGTTTGACGTCATTCAATCGAGGTTTATTGATATTATTAACTTGGTTGGTGGGTGTTCATTGTAACATTATTTTTGTCAGGTAAACATTGTATTTTAAATCTTATATGGACGTAGGATATGACATTCGAATGCAAGTTGCGTCAACATGTCAGAGGTTTGAACATAAATATGTTGACCTTGTTTAGAACGTACGAATTTTTATTTTCGTTAGAAAAACAAAAGTCTTACGTCGAAATCAACGACAGTGCTGTGTGTCAAGAGTGCCAACAAATTATGAAAAGTTATATCGTTATAAAATATGTAAAAAAACCCGTTAAGAATTAACGACGATTAAATATAACGTAATACTTAGATAATGTTTTAAAATTGATTTAGTTATCGGACCTATTGAAATATATCATTGATAAAACGGTTGTCTCACATTCCGTAACTTTGTTAAATGTCATAATACTCAGCTCATGAAATGAACTGCCGCACTAAGTGGACGCGATATATATATATATATATATATATATATATATATATATATTATATTGTCACGTTTAAAATACGCACACGTCGTGAGCGAGCGGGCCATATAAAGTATATACTCGGAACGGGGGCGTAATTCGAAAAATATTTATTGTTACTGGTACTTACGACACACACAATAAAACTTAACTTTAACACTTGGTGGAAATGTTTACAACTAGTTGATTTCAGGTTTAGCCATTATTTGTAAAGGAAGTCTGGAGGAAATCACGTTTTAACTTACTTCTTGTTAAATTTGTTAGCTTGGAGACGACCGTACGATCTTTACTAATATCGTAAAAGAAAATTAACAAAAACGAATAATTTTGAAACAACATTTCGAAAATTGAGTACAAAAGCGAAAAAATCGTTCGTTTAATAAACGTAAGAACGAAACAAAGAATTTTTAGCCCTTTATTTTACAAAATTCTCGAGTTCTAAGTGCTCGCAATTAATCAAAACTTAACCAATTTTAGGAATTTCTAAAATTATCGATTTTAGTTTGAGCTACGAATATTGCGACATTCTGGGATCTTTATGACATAGTATTGTCCAAATAATGTGTATAGTTTTAATTTATGGCTGTATACGATATCGCGAACTTGAGTATTTTTTTTGCTGTCGTTCGATTTCGACCCGAAGGTATTTATATTTTATAGATCAAGTTAGTATGTAATTATGGTCGAGTGAAGTTTTATTCGTATACGAATCAACAAATTTTTTTTTGAGTACTACTCTCGATATTTGAAATGCACATATATAATTTGGTTTTACTATATATCGGTCAATGTGCACATATATATAATATGTATATTAAATCAATAAAAGCTTTTATTTAATTTAAACGCATAGTAGCTATTGTCTAACCGTAAACAATGTTGCAAAAACCGTTAAAATGTTTCAACAACAAAAGCGTTCTTTTTAACGTGTCGCCGAAATAATTATTTCGAAATTTATTACGCCGACACAAATATATTATTATAAATTAGTATGTACAAAGTATGTAGATGTTTCATAATACACAATATATATATATATATGTTTGACAAACAACAGTTAGTTTGTATGAAATTAGAATACGCGATAAATAATGATTATTTTACACTAATATTTTATCATCTAGGCGGGGAGGGGGGCGTTTAATCGCGTATCTTCACAATTAAAAATACCTAAATCAGTCCCTACGCGCTTGTTACCTAGTGCACGTTAGACCTCAACTTTTATATTTCCGGTACGTCGATCGATTCAATATAAATCGCGTTTTCAAGATTACGATTGATTTTCAACCATACACGAGCCCCGAAGTTTCAAGTTTAAAAATCGGGATTTTCGAATATTACCATCGGCTCGTATGTCGAAGAACGGAGATATAACGACAGACGTACGGTTAACGGAAGAACGTTTTATTTCAAAATTAAAACGTACAACACGGCGTTGCGTCCGTGTAAGCAAACGTATTATTAGTGTATAGTCGACTGCAGTGGCGCATGATTTTTAACATGGTGAAGCCAAGTTCTATTAAATTTTGTGTTTAGTACCAGTTAACTATATAAATATAATATATTATATAAATATAAGTTTCTTGTAACGGTACCAGGCTATATCATACCGAATACTAGTGTAGAAGAACGTAGTTTTATATCTGAGTATATGTCAATGTGAGTGATCGATGAACAATTTTTTGTCGTTGTTCGTTTCACTTTTCAAGAACGTCGTACTCGAGTTCAACGTTAATTTTAATACGCATTTGAAAAATGTACGAGCGTTTGAAAATGTCACAACATGTAATATCCGTAGTATATTTAATAGTATACTCTAAAATGTCAACATAAGATTTCGTTATTTTGTAAATCGGTAAAAACTAGTCTGGAAATTGTTTAGTTAGGTTTGATTAGTTAGCTGATAAACGTACGAACGAATAAGACGTAAAAAAAGAATTTTCAAAGTATTAACATTAAATTTAAGGTTGTCAGAAACGATCGACGATTTATTATAATTGATGGATTATCACTTATTGCGTATATTTCAATAAACTTCTTTCTGACATATAGAAATCGTTTTAATTTGTTTGTAATAAGTATTAATAATTTACTATTTTATTTCTAATTCAATTGTAACGTTTTTATCATGGTTACTGTACCCGGGTGTGTAGAGATAATACGCTTTCATTTGATTAAGTTCTGGTTTCGATATTAGGTGGTAAAGTATTATTCTTACCCTTTTGATGTACGGTTTATGCGTAATTATTAAAAATACCCCGTTTTAATTTATTAATTTTGGTTCTTATGATAGCAACAAATAATTGAACAATATTGTTGAGATATCGTAAGAATATACAATTTTTGTTTTATAAAATCGTATCGGGTTGACGTAGTGGATTTTGGTACAAAAGAACTCGGTAATTGATCTATTATACAACTACACATATTTATAACAACATATTATTATTATATAGTTCGAAAATTGATATTTAATCGTTTGTTTCTTAAAATTACTTCCAAAATTTAATACAATAATAAAATAATCGTTACTATAAAGTACGAGGGCGGGCTGATAAGTAATGCCTCTTGACGTGTGTCTTTAAAACTATTATATATAGAATAATGAATGAAAAACACATGTATAGTAAATGAAATGAGCTTTATTTACATACTTTTATTTTTCAACATAACTACCTTTTTCGGCGATAAATTTTTGCCAACGCTTTACCAGTTGAGAAATGCCGTCCAAATAAAATTCTTCACTTTGAGCATTGAAAAATCGTTTAACTTTCTCGTCAGAATCAAATTTTTTACCCTTGAGATGTTCTTTAGGCTTGGGAAACAAAAAAAAAATCGCATGCGGCCAATTCTGGGCTGTAGGGTGGATGTGGGATGACTTGAAATCCCAGCGATTCAATTGCTTTCATTGTGACATGGCTACAGTGAGGTCTCGCGTTGTCCGATGGCGACTCACTGGTCCGAAGTACTGCCTTCAAGCTTTCCGGGCCAGTGAGTGTATTGCCGATTTATATATAAAAAAAAAAAAAAGGTCTCGCGTTGTCGTGATGAAGCAGAAGTTGGATAAAATTTGGTCTGACACGCTTAATCCTTTTTTTTAGACTTTTCAGTGTTTCTATGTATCATATAGAATTTATTGTGGCTCCTTTATCTAAGTATTCAGTGTGGTTCACACCTTTTGAATCCCAAAACACAGTCAACATGACTTTCCCAGCTGACGGTTGAACTTTAAACTTTTTTGGGCACGGTGAAGTCTTATGACGAAACTCCATTGACTGTCTTTTGTTTTTAGGATCATAATGACGTACCCATGATTCATCTCCGGTAACAAGAATATTCGAAAAATTTTCTTTTTCGCTGTCATAACGAAAAAGAAGTTGGCGGCAAATGTCTACACGGTTTTGTTTCATTTCTTTTGTTAGCATTCTGTGCAACCACCTTGCGCGTATTTTTCGATATTCAAGTTCAGAGAGAATGTGTTGAACTCGTTCTTTAGATATTCCTAACACTACTGATATTTCTGATTGCTTAATCCTTCGATTTGCCTGGACCAAGTCATCGACTTTTTGTTTATGGGCCTCATCAGTAAACGTCACTGGCCGCCCACTTCGATCCTGATCGGCAATAATGGCCTTTCCAACTTCAAAACCTTTAACTCGTAATACCCAACGACGAACAGAACTAACATCGAGTGTTTCGTTTCCGTAAACGACAAGCAAGCGCCTATAAATATCGATTGATTTCACATTTTCTGCACCAAGAAATTCAATTACAGCACGCTGTTTGACCCGTACATCTAAAGGGGCCGTCATTATAGATAGCGTAAATAATAAAATAATAACATTACACTTTCGCGTCTTCGCACACATTAAACTAATAACGTTAGCTACTAAATGCTACAAAAACGACAATCTTATCGGAAATTTAAAAATAGTTATCGGATAAGAGGCATTACTTATCAGCCCACCTTCGTATAAATACTATTTCTAGACCGATAATCTATCCACTAGTCTGCCATTAGATAATACGTGAAATCCGATTGTTACGTAATGCTAAAAAATGCTATCAAACACCATTTATTTATACTAGTTAATTAAACGCGCTCCATTTTACCCGAATCATGGGGTGTAAGGACGCGTCTGTTATTAGTCAATTATTTTTAATGTTTGACTAATGTCGTCGGTTAAAATCGAATTTTGACTGAGAACTTTTGAATAGAATTATTGATCGTGAAACGACACGAGTAAATTTCTAAAACGTGAATTTCGCCATTTAAATAGCTGTTAAATATAAAGCGTGTCATTTTGTCCAAGGTAAGATTTCCACATTCACCGTAATATAGATAGATTTAAGCGAAACGATAGATTATTCTAATTTTTATTTATAGATTGACAGTTATACAAGTTACAATTATTTGAATAATCAAATACCATATAAGCGATAAGACAAATGCAAGAAACTGAAAGAAGAGAATTAAGGAACAATTTTACTAATTTGGGCGCGCACACGCATATTATACGTATGCCCGGTAAATGAAATTAAAACGAACGCCATAATGTAGGTCGCTTGTATCGTTTAGGTTTCGTTATTTAGAAATTTCAAACATTAATGAAAGAGATTTTCGACATAAAAATTATTTTTTGTTTTATCGGGGAGAAAGAAATTCGTCGATATACGGCCATAGTGTAAAGGATACCGTGTTTTTCAAACCGAGCGCCGCAAACGTCGATGGATACAAGTATAAGTTTTTACTAGGAATCTGAATCGTGCACATGTGAACGGGCACTGTGGAGACTATGGGAATACTAAAATTTGAAGCACTTTCCCATCCGTCGTCACAAATGCACGATCTGTTTATCTTGTCCATTTTGCCGTGATGACACCGGATGTTCGAACGATACGAATGTACTTTTTCCGTTTTGACATTTAAACCATCGTCCTGTATCCCGTGCAAAATGAAATCGATGTCGCTAATCGACACGTTGTTTTTCATTTCTACGCAACTGTTGCTAAAAGGGTCGTATACCTTAAAACACAAGAGTAAAACAAATGTACGATAAACGTTATCGTTTGTATAAACAATTTGAAACGTAGTCTCCTAATAAAATATTTCTAAAGGTTTTCCCTTAGGAATCCAATACTAGTTCCATACCTTATCGTCAGAATTCATAGCTATAATAGCGTTATTGTAAAAACAAAATCCAATCGTATATTGTGAATCTCGAATTCGAAAGAAAATAACGTTTTTCCGTTATTGTAGTTTTAATAAACAACATTATATATAGTGTACGAATATACGATCGAAAATACGTATTTTTATTTATAAATATATACGTCGTGAATTAAACGCTTTTAAATACTAAAAATATTTTTTCCAGTATAATGTTTATATTGATTTTACAACTCGAGTAAATTATTTGACCGAATGCATTTTAATTTGATTAGTAACTTAAACGGTATTATACATTCATAAGATCTTATACGGTCCGTATTTGTCTTATTTTTGGAGGAAATTAAAAAAGAAATCACCGAAAATTGTTGACTTCAATTTGAAGTGAACTTCAAACGCCGTATTCGAGAATATTATTTATAGTAGTATCATAAATGATGAAATGTGGTTCAAATATTTTTTACTGTATAATATTCGTAAGAGATGTAAAGTAGATAATTACAAACCCGTTAATTTAAATCCGAATCGCTAATAATTATACTGTAAAATTAAACAAATTTCATTAAAAAATAACGATCGAAGAAAATTTAATTTTTTTTTTTAAAAAAAAAAGACTAATTTTAAAACGTTACAAATATAACGTGGGTATTTTGGGTAAATACTATATCTGATAAATTTGTTTTCGGTCCGCTATTGCATACTGGAATAGGTACGCATTGCCGTTTAACGGTATCGAATAAACTTCGAAATCCTCGGTATTTCATGTGACAATTGACGGGCTCACACAAGTCTAACGGATCTTCATCCGGAAATTCACATAGTCTAAAATTCCTTTGAACACTTAGGCTACTCAACACACCTAAACGAATAAACGATTGTCCGTTGAATATGACCGTTTTCGTTTTTGGATTATTTTAGCTACATTTTCGAGTTTATTCTTTACGAATAATAATTACTAATATATATGAACAAAAGTTGCCCCAAAATTAACGTACACGAAGTATTAATAATTAATTGAAAAATTTATATATATATATATATATATATATTTTCGAATTTGAAAAATGTATATTAAAGTAGTTAACGGCGATTATTTGTTAATGTAATTTTTCGTGACGCCAGTTTCAATATACTTTCTTTATAGAGAACTACGTATTTCGAGTGAAGGTATTTTTCTACGTTTTTCATAATTTGTTATCGTTTTTTCAATGTTTGTCTCAAATGTGGTTTCAACGATCCAAATTTCCTATTCATTTTTTTACAAGCTAATTTTTGGTTTTCACTTTGAAAGAGTGAGAATGGGCTATTGTTTGAGTTCCTGTTTGAATATTCTCGTTTAAGCATTCTTTGCCATCATCGTAATTTCAATACCAAATCGACGCTTGTTTTCTAGACATTGTTTGGTTATACACATAAATGACTATTTCATGAACGTGTGCCGAATTTATCTATGTATTCAGCGAGAAAAATCGATTGAGCGCACGCAATTTCGCTATTGTTAAAAAATAATCAACGGAGTTGTGATAACACAGTTTTATTAAATAATTAAGCTCGAGATTATATTAGGGACGACTTATTCGTGTTGTTACGAAATAAAATACGATTATATCTGTCATAGTCCTGTATCGATAACAACAATTACAAAATTGTAACGTTTCTTTGTTTAATACTATTAAGTATCGATCATCACGAAAAAAAATCATTTTAAAGTTTTTTAAGTTTTTAAATCGTGTGACGGAACGTACGGTTCTACGAAACTTATAAAAAACATTTGCCAAAAATCGCGTTTATGTGTAGCTTAATAATGAATAACACGGTGCACCAACGTACGAACTAATCTCTTTAAACTTATTTCGTAACATTCTGAGCCGTCATCAATAGTAACGGGATAACGACGTTTCGAAACGATTACAATAGTAGCGAATAACTACGTACACGAAACGTGAATGAATTACTTACTTTTTCGTAACAATAATGATATATCTTCCGATCGTACAGTTGTATCGAACGTTATGTTCCTCAGGAATTCTACGGTTCCGTTCTGATTGTTGTGTAGGGTGATGTTTATATTACACGTACCTTTACGGTTGTACGGGTACTAAAAAAAATGTGTTATTTGTTAAAGGGAATCTGTTTGAGTGTTACTTTTCTCTCCCTCACTTAAATTCCCTTTTCAATTTAATAACGGAAAAAAATAAGATATTTCGCGTGCAATTTTTTCGTTAGTTAATGTTTACGTACCAGTCTTATATGTCTTTATTATTACTCGTTGAAAGAGACAATTGTAGCGAACGTATATTAAGGCGTACATTTTTGAAAGAAACGTTAAAAAACGAATTTCTTAAAATAAGCGTTTAAATTTCATTGGACGTTTAGTACGCCGCTAATGACCGATTTGGTAATTTGTATTTTTTCACAGTTCGAAGAATTGGTCGTTAGAAGCACAAAATTAGAGTTAGAAAGCGTATTTTACGAAACATAAAACGTAATCGCTTTTATTAATTTCTTCGTACACAACGAAATTCAGTTGTAAATTCAAGTCGATCACGTCGACGATTATTTTTGATCATTTTCCCGATCTGCACTCTTTTTGGATAGTGAAAACCAATAAATTTCAATTGTATGATACGACCCTACGGTTTGTCGTGTCTGGGAAATTGTATTTACTCTACATAGTAGACTGCGTAGTTATGGTGATTCGTTTGTAATTTATACGCGACGCACCCAGAACTCAAAATGTTAATTCGATCTTTAATAATATTTAAACGGTTTTCGATTGGACGGCATTTATTTTGGCCTGTATAACGTAGATCGGTAGTCGAAAATTGCGTCATAACGAGACGCGTTAGGTCGACTGTGCTATTGAAATATTTCTTATAACCGCGCGCGTTTATAAAACGAAACGGTCGTACTCACGATATTCGGATAATGAAGTGTACAATTGGCGACACTATGCTTCTCTAGTTTTATCCGCGAACCGTCCAAACGCATGTGCTGAGCATTGTCGTCATGAAATATAGCGAAATAACGATTACGATATTATTATTACGTCGGTTGTATTTGTTTTATTGTTCGATCAGTTCGCGTTGTGGAAGGAAATCAACAATTTTAATGTATTTACCCGGCAATCCGTGTCGTTTGTAGGAAAATGTTCGCAGCATTCGATCATCTTGACCGATGCCGTTATCGGAACGTCACCGTCGTGTTTCACGGTTACATCTGTAATACGGTAATAGGGAATGAACGTTACGGAAATTTTTTTTGGTTAAATATCAAAAACAAAAACTCGCTCACAAAATATCAAAACATTATCGTTCCAGTTTATAGGATAGGTTCCGTAAGCCTAAAAAAGAAAAACCGATTCGTAATTCGTATTCCGTCGAGGACAATAAGATACTCGTTATGTTCATTATGATTAATGACGGTATAATTTGTTTAAAAAACGAACACTAATCAGTATGATAAATTAGTGTTTAATATATCTAACGGGTTATTTCTCGGTAATGTTATTTAATTAGGTTTTTAACTCGTTGAAATTATGTGACAATAGGCGTATATTTTGTTACTTCGATAACATATAACTACGCGAAAAAATAAATTAGAAATTAAGACCGTACTCGTGTATTTAGGAATGTCGAAATCGGTTTTTATAAAAAAATTTAAACACGTCGCCAATGTGATTCAGACGATCTACGTAAATAAGGTCCGATCTGAATACTATTGGTTACGTTGCACTATACAAATTATTCGCAGAAATAATAATAATACGTACGGAAAAGTACTCAGTCACGGGCACGTACACATTATTCTGAACGAGTTCGTAGGACAAATAACGAAAGCAAAATGTCACATAATGGACGGCGGATACGACTAGTGGGAATTTATATACGGAATACTGAACGGTCCGGTTAGGTAATTCGGAAAGCAGATGATTGTACCTTGGCCAATTTATCGATCACTTCCGCAACCACTGGTCGCGCACT
The DNA here is from genome assembly GCA_025469175.1 of Geopemphigus sp. TES_GeoC_2020. Taxonomy (NCBI): domain Eukaryota; kingdom Metazoa; phylum Arthropoda; class Insecta; order Hemiptera; family Aphididae; genus Geopemphigus; species Geopemphigus sp. TES_GeoC_2020. The sequence continues at coordinate 47,605 of JAIPRN010001071.1, forward strand.
CCTAACTCCACACACGTTTTTTGCCGATTTTACGATATAAGCGACGGTACATTTTCTTACCGTTGTTCAAATCTAAGTGCCCGAATTGTTTTCAAGTTTTTTCCGCCGTTACTTTCCTCGTATTTATGAGGGTCACCACGTCCCGACCTAATTCTTTTTTATATTTATTCATCGGCGTTTTTCGTTATCCGTTTAAACGTTCATTTTATCGTCTAAGTCTTCGAGAAGTGTGTACCCGTCACAGGTAAGAAATTTAACGTATTATTTCTGTTGATGTTTCTCGGCCGAGATTTTCAAATAATTTCCATACTTTGCGCCTCGGTCCATATAATATTTATGGTCGTTACAATTAAACGAATATAAAAAAGTGAAAGTCGAAAGTTGCTCGTATATTTCTTTTGAAACTTCAAAAATTAATTTAAGAAAACTACCTTAATATAGTTAGAATTTTCTTATTAATATAAAACAAAAAAAAAAAAAAATGAAATAAGATCGTTCAATGATTATGCTGTCATCACTATTGTTACGTTTATTTTGTCAAGCGATAATTGTGTAGTATTTAACGTTAGTAAATTAACTCATTTTAGATATTTTTGTGAAAGTATCAAACACGTTCAATTAAAACAAAATAGTAACTTATTAAGTTTTCGTAAAAATTACCGTGTTAGTAACTTAATTAAAATTAACTCGACGTTTCGCTTTTAACTTGTTAATGCCTAGCTTTGTTATTTGGAACTTACATTTATATATTCGTTCAACAAATTTGCTCGACACAATGCTGCTATATGACCACATACTAACACGACAGAAACTCCGATAACTCTCATGCTGAAACGTAGGTTATTATTATAAATGTCCGAAAAATTGGTCGTAAACACCGTTGTTGGTTTTTCTTACATAGTAAGATTGCCTAATCATTCCTATGGAGACGGCGCAACTTTATGGAAAGGTAGACAAATATTAATTTTGTTAAACGGCGTGTCACAAGATCTAATGTCTTTTTATAATTTATACGCGAAACGTATTTCACATTTCGCTCTCGTATTTAATAATTAATATGGACATTGGACACTACCGAAACATATATGTTAGGTGTAAGAAACTACGTTTAAACGAAGAATATTGCAACCGTATTTCTTTTTCGGCGGTATTGGTTTTAGGTTATTTTTTTTGAAACGCGACGTATTTATGATGGCACTTTATTAGTTTTACAATGACGTGTGTAACTACGAAAATTTGTTTCGCATTTCTTTCGCGTATAATGGGAACACGGGCGATATTGGGTCGTAACGTATTTTGTTTGAGAATTATTGCGCACTGATGGTATACTAAGTCGTAATTTTCGATTTTTCCAATGGTCTTATTGAGCCTAACGAATGATTATCGAGAAATTGCAAAAACCCGATAAAATTGTCTACATGTTCGTTTTAGACTGGAATTTTTCATATTTTATTGTGGGTCTTTAATACGAGCATAAAGATTATAAATATTTTAAATATTTCGTATACAAAATTTTTCTTTAATGTTTTTAATTTGAAAAAGTATAAAAAAATAAATCGAGTTTCTCTCTGAACTTTTTTGTTTGTTAATAATTTAGAGTTGCTTTTAAATTTGGAATAATACAACTATAATATATGATAATACAATATTAATAATAATAATACAATATATTAATAAAAATATATCGAGTATAATATTTATAATATTATATTCGACGTCATTCGAAAGTATTTACTTAATAACAAATTTTAATATACGTGGTTTTACATAACGTTTGTAATTTACAGTTGATACAGTTTAATTTATACGTTTGTCATAGAGTAGTGAGGAAGACAAATATGATTGAAACGAAGAAATAGTTATGGACTTCACTATTAACGATAGTATAATTATTAAAATAACGAAAATAAACGAGCCAGAAGAGAAATAATAACAAGAAACCTAGTGGCAACTTCGGGTCGGAGCAAAATAAGTGACAGGGATACAGAGCACATTTGAATAACAGTTGTCGGAGCGTTTCATCGAAACACAGACGAATTAATTATTAATCGAACTCCAATTCATCGATGTCAAGAACGTCAACATTATGCTGGAAAACTGAAATAATCATTTGGAAATACAAATTTCGAGGGACTACCTGTTCACTGACATGGAAAATTGATTTCCACGCTGACAATGAAGGAACTCGTAGAGATGCCAATTGGTATTAATTGTGTAGAAACTGAAGAACTTCTTGGCGTCCCGTAAATAGTGTTCGTAAATAGTTTTCGAAAATGATCAAAATCAAGCTCATGCTATACATAGAGTATTAAAAAAATGGAACTTCTTAGGATAATGTTCAACTCCTATGCTGTGGTACTGTGTAGTTTAATATTGACCGATTACCACGAATGGTTATATAAAAATGTCATAGAGTCGTCAAATGATACAGCTCGAATAAGTATTAAGTTAATAAATTATTATAACAACGAGCAAATATATAACTACGAAAACATAGCCGTCAAAAATTGTATATATATTTTTAGATTATAAAGAGTAAAATTAAAAAAATGTTGCCAATTATTTTGTACCGAGTTTTTAAATTATTTCGTTAATAATGGTCGTGAACCTATTTTAATATAGCAGCCTATAATCCCTACGATAGTTGAAATAAAATAAGTTGTACCGAATAAATCAAAATTTCAAAAATATACGTTGTGGGTTATTATATTCGTGAAAATATTAATTTAATAATTAAGTATTATATAAAACTTTGTTTGGTTAATAAAACGTATTAAACGCTTAGTTTTAATAAGTTTTATCGTTAATATTAAATTTTGGAACTTATAAACGATTGTATTAATTAAAATATAGTTATTACTTATCTACTACAATACTCATATTTAATGAATTTTCGATTCTTATACGACTATGGGAAAAAATCTTAACGGCATTCAATTTAGACGTCATTTATTTCCATAATATGTAAAACAACATATTATGGAAGAGTTCCAAAAAAAATTACATTCAGTTTTAAGGGCCACTATTATCGTTATTATTTATTATATCACTCGAAAATTTCATATTTTCGACATACGCTTAAAAATAAATATAAAAACAAAAACAGTATCGTACTACTTTACACTTCGACTGAAGTAATATAATAGAAACAGATTTTTAGGCACCTGTGGATTTCGTGAATAGCATGCGCCGACCGAACACTGCCTCGACCCCCTTTTATACTTTTCAGTAGGGCCACCGGCTCTGGGTGTTGGTGCCACGAATTTTCAGTCGTCGCACGCAGTCACATCTCTCCGGGGGTCCGACCGCAAATCAAAAAAATTCTCGTGCTTTCGACGAGTTTTTTTAATTTTCGTTTTTGAAAACGAGATTAACACACGTTAAACATTTTCGGGTTTACTCGCGTCGAACGTTAATTGATTTCGTTTTGAAAAACCGATCGGGCGTACGTACTTTTATTTTTGGATTACATTTTCAATGCCTCGGATATATTTTACCAGGTTTCGAAAATGTATTTACGTTCGTTTTTCGGTTTTGTGACGGTGTAGGATGGTGTAGATACGTTTAGTATCGACAAATTCAACTCGAAGGGATCACACGAATATGTCCATACGTATTTAGGTAAGGAATCAGTCGGCGTTTGATATTATAATTTTTTATTATTCTTTATATATTTATTCGGGAATGAACGTAAAACCGTTAAACGAACTGGAGTTATTTTGCGAAACGCGTATAAGACGGAATATTATATTTTAATAAACATATTTTCGTCATAATGTATTATATTATTATTAAAAATAATACGTATTACTTTATGTTTGAAATATTTTAATTAAAACGTTTATATATATATATATATATATATATCGCTGTAAAATGATAAAACGCTGAAATAATTTTTGTCTCTTAATTACCACTTATTCGCGCCAATTATTCGTTACTTTTTGAAACTATTTGGAAAAATGAATTCGTTTAAACGTACAAATTAAATGTTTATTCCCGAAGGTATTGTGCACGGGTTTTAGAGTATGTTTACGACTTGAAATAGCGTTTACTGAGATAAAAACATTGTAAAACTGAAACATTCCTCGTTTAGCTCACGATGTATAATGTAAGGTTTACGTACCCGAATATATATTAAAATAAGATTATTACTTTTTCGTACGTAATAATCAAACACGTTTTGTATCACGTTTATAATAAACTTTTTTTCGAGTAATTTTGGAAATGTATAATTCCAATATTTGTTTAATATTAGAGCACTTACGCGAATTATTTAATTTGTTAAACTAAATAATAATTATTTTATTAAAATAGACGTTTTTAAAATAAAAATAAGATAACAAATTATATATATATATATAAGCGTAAAGAAATATTTTACTGATGTAAACATGTAGATTTTATCTTAACGGGAAATTTGTTAATATCACGTTTTTACTTATGCAATGAATTTTCCATGTAATCATTTGTTTTATTTAGTTATAAGCATGAAAACATTTTATTTTCAAAACGCTTAAAATGTTGAACATTTTTTTAAATTGATTCTAAAAGAAAAAATTAATATATAAAACCTTACGTTAATATATAATTTTTATATTAAGAATGTTAGAAATTAACCTATTTTATGAATAATTCTGGATTTTTTATGTCACTACTTTGTTTATTACATATAGTTTTTTTTTAATAGAATTTTTATTTGTTGCTTTTAAAATTTAACGTTTTATTGTTATTAAGATACTCGTATAATTTTTATGCATTTATAACAATTATATCCTACTGAACAAATTTCGCAAATATTTATTCCTTATTTTTACGAGCACATAACATTTTTAAAATTCCCCATAAACACAATAATAAACCGAATTCTCAAATACGATTATTTATTTAATATCGCTTCGAAAATAAAATTAAACAATCCACATACTTTCGATTTTTAAATATGTCGCTGTTATGCAGCGAAATATATATCTCGATGTTTTTACCGGCGATTTATTTAAGATAGTATACGAACAAAATGCAATATGCACCATCATATTCTTCATCATATACATTATATTTTGTTTGTTCTATAAATATGTATACATTTATATAATTTGACGAATTTATTACAAGAAGATCTGAAGTTTCACGACAATATTTTGATAGTTTCGTAACTTTTGGCGTACCAATAAAATATATCGAAAGGTTTTTTGTCGAATCATATCTCGAGTATAAATTGATTATTCATTAACAATATTTATTTTACGAGAACTTAAGTTTTATAAGAATCTAACGTTTTTCCAAAAAATAACTTTTTGGATGTAATCGTTTATCACTGTAATTCGCAACATCGTTTTTTGACTCGATTATTAGATTCGTTGAACGATTATGACGTAGAATATAACAGGCTCATATTTCTATCAATTTACTATATTAAACGAATAAATTATGCTTACTGTATTTGATAATATAAAAATAGGTATTCGAATAAACAACGAATATAATAGCGCCGTAAATAAATTCTAATATATTTTTTACACAAATCAAAATGAATATAAAAACGTAACGTTTTCAAAAGTTTTTATTTATCGTTTTTGTATCGAAACTGTTATGTCAAAGTTAGTAATGATTTTAATTGCTATTAAATTTATTTCATTGGGTCTGTGTACATTTGTAGAACAATATTTTAAAAATTATTTTATTACACCCCTTTCATGTTGTATACGATATGATATTGTATTCAGATATGTAAACGTATTTGTAATTAACGTTTAGTAAAAAATTACTATGCATTAATGAACGAGTTTTTAAAATAAATCGAGTAATAAGTTAATATTATATCGACGCTCGGTACATCTTTTTAACGTTTTGTTTGAACGATATATATATATATATATATACCCGGCATTTCTCGTTTATTAGTGTAAATGTAATTAAAAACATTACAGTAGAGCGCATTTTTCCATTCGGAACCGTCGAACTTTTAAGCAAATTTGTTTTTTATAATTGCACGGAAATAATACGAAAAAATTAAAAATTAGTTTTCAAATTTGGTGGACTTTTTATTGCCGAAGTTTCTTATTGTACCATTAAAAACCAAATATATTCAAAGGTATATAATTACATTTACACGGTTATAATATAAATTACGAGTGACTTCGACGTCGTTGCAGAGGGTGAAATAACGGTTACATTTAATAAGGTAAGTAACGAACTTTTATCGGAGGTGGACGCCTAAACGTTGTAAACGCGCCGAAAGTTGTAAATCGCGTTTATAATTTTTGACGTCAACTAAAACACGTTAAGTTTAATTCGTATTGTCGTTACACCTTTGTATTTGATTAAATTGTAACGATTTAACGGGCTAGTTTTGTAAAGTGTGAGGCTAGTTATTACTCTCCCTCCCGGGTAAAAATAATATTTTAATTATCGACAACGTGTGTTGTATTGTTTTATCTAATTTAAAAATGAAACATCCGACGTGCGCGATGTTGTCGATTTCATTTGTTTAACTGGACGGATATTGAAGAGGTTTAAAGTTAGCGTTATTATTATGGTTATAGTTTTTGTTCACGATACCAAAGTGACAAAATTAATGTTTGAATCGAACGAGTTTGAACTACATTCATCTATCATTAAGTCCGTGCTTCGCGTTAAATTAAAATTTGGAAAACGTCGTTTATTAGATAACGCCATTTTACTCGACTGGAACGACGCGTTTTATTTATTCGCGTTTTATTTAATAAATTTAATTTAAAATATCGCCGGTAGGTGTATGCCATGATTTATTGTGCATAAATGGAATGACTATTAATTATATTTATCGTGCAAAACGTATAAACGCCGTAAACATTGTTTGACGAACGCGAACTTTTTTATCGTTTATTTTTTAGAGAAAATACGTTTTTGTTAATTTTAATTTTGTCGTTCGCCTCTATATATTATTTTTCGAAAATCAGTTAGCTGTCGTCTTTTATTAAGTCGACCAACCGCAATAAACAACGACTAATGCAAACATTAGTCCTATTCGGAAAAAGTAATCGATGACGCGTTTTAGATCAGATATCATGTGAAAAATCACACAGCGAGAGTAACCACTCTTAAAACCCTACGCTAATAGTCATTTTTTCTAAGAGACCGGGAAAAATAGGAATTTCCACTCGTTTATCAGCGAAGATGAGCCTTCATGACAGCACTCAAACCGATCGATTTTGCTCCGTCTTTTTTTGCCGGAAAGACAGGGTGGGGGTTATTTGGAAAATAATATTTTCGTAGACAAGCGTCACCGGTGGTGAATCGATTTTCAACTTATCATTCGTAGAAGAAAGATCCATTACTTATTATTTAACTTAAAATACGATAACATTTACGCACGATTCGGTGGGACAATAAGTGCATCGCGTATACGTGACGTGCGATATATGCATTTACGAAGGTTCTCAAGATAACTTAACGATATATTCGATTTGGTCTGTACGGAATATGTGCCGATAAACGGGATAAATGTAAAATGAATGTTTAATAAA
>JAIPRN010001072.1:0-44983 GCA_025469175.1 Geopemphigus sp. TES_GeoC_2020
GGTTTTTTTTTTTTTTTTGAAGGCCCGTCGAACGCGTTTCGGCGATACCGCTTGGGCCCGTTCGTGGAGACGTCGCGCGCCGTGTACGTTCCGTGCCCGGGCGAAATACGCGGGACAGTGTACACGGTTCCGGTGTACGGCGGTCGGGTGGCGAAAAACGAGAAAAGGGACGACGAGTTCGGGGTGGAGAACCGACGTCGCGGAACGAAAAATAAAAACGAATCTACGTAGACGTTTGGTACGAGAACACCGGCCACCTCCTTGCCCGACCTAGATACGGATTACGGTTTTTCGGACCGTCGCGTATACGCGCGGCCGAGGATGACACAAACACAACGGAAATCTCGTTACCGTCCTGTTTCGAGCCCGTCGACTTGGTTAGTTTTACGAATTTACAACGTTTCGGCCTAATTAACCGAAAATTATTCGAAAATTAAACACCCCCCCCCACCTGCCGCGGGCGAACGATTATTCTTTTTTTTTATATTTTCGTAGTTCGTCTCTCGTAATAATTACACCATCCTCCCCCGGGCCACAATGGCCGTCGGTTCCGTCGTATTCAATCGACGCCGTCTGGCCGTCAAAGTAATCGATACTACCTGTACGTTTATACGTACCATCGCGACCCGTCCCTCGGCGCCGCATTTATACGACGTTCGTTTTTTCCATTTTAATATACGAACGTCTGTAAGCCCGTTCCGGTACGTTCGTTCGGCTATTCCGTACCGTTTTTCCCGCGTTCGTGATTTCCTTCTCCGTTTCCACACGTCGCGCGTGTTTTTAACCACGTTGCAGGTAATTACCGGATCGACCGGTAATCGAAAATCCGGGACGTATTCGTCGTAACCGGTAAAACGACGAACGAAATCTCGATACGGATATATAAAACAAAAAACGTATTCGCCGGCCGATGGGACGCTACCGTATATCCCGGCGAACGCTACCTGGACCGTGCCCAAGTTTAAGGCCACCACCGCCGCCGGGTGTTTGATAAACATTCGTGGCGAAACGGCGGTGGCGGACGAATGGCGGTTACGTATTTTTGTCGTCGACGCACGGCGTTAATATTACGATTATTTATTTTCCGGTCCGCCGCCACGCCGGTCGGTGAAGGGGACGTTTTTATTATTTTATTTTTTTCTATAAAAATATCTCGTTATTCGGTCGCCGCCGTCCGACTCCGTCTGGGTCAATCTCCGGACGGGACCAGTGGTTCTCACAGAGTCGTGTGGTCGACGACGCGGGCGCAATACCGCCCACGTCGTCGGTGGGCCCGTTGTCTCTCTCCTCCCCCCCCACCCCACCCCGGGTTAGGGAAGTACATTTCGGAAGTGTATCGTGATACGATCGCGCTTGCCGACGACGCAATCGATGTTAAAATTCGCGTCCGTCATCACACGCCTCCTCATCCTACCATCCCTCTTACGTGATGCACGAGTGTACCCGAATTTTATTCGCGCCGAGTCCTCATCCCTCTCAATGTAGTGGCGAAACTACGTTTAAGCGCCCCACGCCCTCATCGGCGCTTCGCGGTAACGAAACACACGAACCAGAGGATTGTTTCCGACGAAGAAAAATTGTTTTTCCGGAATTCGAATCCGTAACCGGGCGCGCGCGTACGACGTAATGGAACGCGCGGGGCACCGGCGGAGTCGACGACCTTTTCAATTTCGTTCCGCGGCGGCGAGGGGTGTGTGTATGTGAAATTTGCCGTATAGTCCGGCCCGCCCGGACGCGAACGACGACGATTACAATGACTACAGAAATACGAGTACGACGGTCAGTCGGAACAGACGGAATATGGCGCGCGCCACTCGAACGGGTATCAGTAATTGGATCGCGCCGTCACCGACTCACCAACGCACCCGTTGGACGGGCTCGAGTAGCGCAAAACTATAGGCGAACGACCGCCGGAGCTCCGAAACGACTTAGAAACGTTTCGCGACCGAGTAATTTACTTAGTCGTGTAACGCGAAACGTGACGCGGCCCCCTGCGAACGCTTATATCTGAATTACCACGGCCGACGCGTATATAAATCGCGAAACGGCGACGTTACGGACGAGTCGTAGGATGTTTTTCGTTTTGGATCCGCGAATTTCGCGCGCGAACGTAATTCAGAGTGTACAATTCTTAGTACGAGCGTGCTGCTCGTGTGCGAAAAAAGTGTTTTCATTTTAACACTTCCACTATCGAACGCCTCCGACGCCGGAACGTATTTTATTCCGTAAAAATCGTCCCCGTTCCGTCGTCGGCCGACGGGTTTTAATTCGTGAACGCGTACGGCACCGTGGACCGCCAGTGAACAACGAGCGGTCGGCGGGGTTGGTATTTTGCGAATAAATAACTTCGAAATATTATTTTTTTTCGGAATGTCGGCGACGACGGAATACGACGAAATTATGTTCGGTACGTTCGCAGGGATTTCGCGATTTGTATCCGGCGATTTTACCGGGCCCGTAAGAAAACGATCGAGCCAAAAACCCGTTGGTAGCGTTTGTAATTTCGGCGGGTTGGGCTTTTACGTTCCGCAGGGAACCCAGCGGTTAGGAACGCCCGCGCCCTTTCATACACGCGCACGGACTCGACGACGGCGGCCTTGGGTCTGTCGTTCTTTTTATCGCGCAAAAACGCACGAATTACGACGAAACGCGCGCGGTGAGGTTACGTCGCACGCACCGCCAAACCGACACTTAACCTCATCCGTATATATATATGTATATTACGCGATCGGCGTAGATACGATTGTAATTATCGTTATTACGTACACGGAATAACGTGACGCGGAAATTCGTCGGCGTGTTTCGCCCCGATCGTCGTCAACGACGGAAACGAAAAAAGTCGGAGGTCGTAATATTAATACGCGGCGAAATAGGTCGCTGACCATATCAGTCGTCCGTAACGTACGTGGCGTGCGCGTGTGAGGAGGGGAACATAAAATTTGGATCGGAACCAAAAACGCTCGTGCGTGTAACGCGTCGCGTACAGGGCGTTTATAAAACGGATTTTTTCGGAAAACCGGCGACGAACGGACGTTTAACGTGACCACCCCGGCCCCGGTTTAGGTCGCGCCGTGTGATTCCTGGCAAGCGACGGAGAATGTTGTGGTGGTGATATCGACACGGTGAAGTGACCGCCCGGCTCGGGGCTCGTACCGACAATCGATTGGACGACGGCGTGAAGAAGAACGCGACACGGACCGCGCGATTTTTCGCGACGCCGTGGTGTCAAAAGTGAAATGACGTGGAGGGCCGCGCTACGGACCGGAAAGTCGAAAAAACCGAACGTCGTCCGGATAAACGCCCCGGCACTTAACGCCACCGTTTACACGACATTACTCTGTATACGTGTATAGGCGCGCCCTGTATACACGTACGTACGTCCGAACGCGTTTAATATAAGAGCGGCGTATAATACGATATTACGTGATGCACGTATATAAGAAAGCGACGCGTAATATATTTTCGTCGCCGTACGGCGGTCGGCTTCGGTTTGTTTTTTTCTTTCCACATAAATACACGCGTTTTATTTTTAATTAACCGTCTTCGTGTACCCGAACGCTGGCGCGCGCGCGTGAAGCAATAAATGTGTTATCCCGTTGCCGCCGTTCGCCTTGAACTCTCGTCTCGGAGTCACAATAATATTTATAGGCGCATTTGAACGGAATGCGTGCCCGCGCGCGCGCGCGCCTGCGCCCGTATTTTAAGAAACGTTTTGTTTTCGTAAAACTATACTCACCCCGCACGAGAACCGTGCGCTTCGTTTGGAGTCGGCGGCGGTGGTTGTTTCTCCTCCCACGGACGGCCGCCACCGATCGACGTACACTGCGTGCACGCGCGCGCGCGCGCGGACCCGACGACACTGTTGTTCGAAAACAGTCGTTCGTAAAACAAACACGGACCGAGTAAAAGAGCCTAGGCGAAGGTACCCGAATGATGGCTTATAATTGTGGCTACACTGGTTGGATACGTGGAATTTTGGATGAAAATTGAGAACCTTCGGGCAACGGACATGGCGTTTTTGGATTTTACGGGATTTATCCCGGACATTGTTCAACGTTTTACATAGTTACGAAGTAAGGTATGATGGAAAAAGCCAGATGGACATCAAGAGCAGAATAGTACAAGCAAAACGGGCGTTTTACAAGAAGAAGCGCCTATTCACGGCAAACACTGTTAACCTAAATACCAGAGAAACTCTTATAAAGAGTTTTGTATGCCCTCCATATGGCAGCAACATGGACGATACTCAGAGCGAAAAGATAAAGGATCGAAGCTTTTGAAACACGGTGCTGGAGAAGAACACTGAACATTCCTTGGACGGAGAAAGTTGAAAATTAGGAAGCGTACCTAAGAATGAACGGACAAAAAACAATATGGAAAACAGTCGGAGAAAGGAGGTAAAAATGGATCGGACATATTACGAGAAACAACGAATGGATAATAATAGAAGGAAAAGCTGGAAGAGGTAGACCAAGAACACCATTTATGAAACGGATCATAGATGACATAGGGAAAATCAATTGCAAGGAACTGAAAGTAGCCGTGACGGATAGGGACGAGAGCCATCGAAGTCATTTAACCAATCTAAGGGATGAAAAAAAAGAATAAAATAAAAAGGACATTCGGTTTGAACGAATGTTCAAACTGTGGTGACCAAAATACCGGTAAGCTAGCTCGGTAATAAGAGCCGGGTCGATCGACCTACCGATGTCAACCGTCTACATAAATCTAGTCGGTGCCACGGGTGTGGGGAGCCCTACGGCGCGCCGGGTGGCATTGATTAAGTTCGTCGACTTGGCCCGATCCGGCGCACCGTACCCGACTTTTGGCCGAGGTGCCTATTTCGGTCGCAACGTAGTGGTTGTGGAGTTTCACGAACGATGTTCAGTCGTCCCGCTTCCGTACGGATTTACACCGAGTACTTTCGGTGCAGGTGGTCCATTCTGACGACCCGTGACTTCGGTCATGTGCCACGACGCGCCTCGAGTAGCGCCAAGCGCTAATAGAAAACGCGCCGGGATAAAGGGGCTCGTCCCTCAAAGCCTAGTGGAAACCTGTCGCGTGATCGTGTACGACAAATGGCCCCGGCGTCTCTCCGGCCAGGGACCGCGGCGATCAGCACTCCGAGACGCGTTCGGACGTCCGACGGATGGTCGTTTTTCTTTCCTACACGACTTTTGCGTACGTCGGACATCCCGTGTACGATGCACTACCGCCTAGCCGCCATCACGCGCACAACAATTACGCGGTGGAGGGCCGACGTCCGTCGCTCGTACGGAACAACGAATTGGCCGCGTTCGCGCGGGTGGCGGCACCGTCGTTCGCGTTTTCGTTGTTTACGCGCGCCCAACGATCGGCCGCAGTGACGCGACACCGTCTTTATTCGGTCTACGTATTTATAAACGGAGGGATGTTAGAGGTTTCACCCTCCTCCCCCCCTCTACCAGAAAATATTCGAACACCTCAAATTTTAAACGCCTCGATAACCGGGTAGTAAATTGTAACGAACGAAATAATTAATTAACCGTTTCTCCGGTTTCGGTAATTTATTTTCGTACAAAACTATAAAATTCTATTAAAACCGTTTTGGGACTAACCGTCGGTTTTCCGCGGAGATCCCGTCGTACGACACCATATCCCGCGGGCGTACGATGATATTCGTTCGTTTCGAAATGCCGGTCGGCCGCCGGATCGTCAAATTCGACGAGTGACGACGACGAAAACAACGAAGATATCCGTCCGACAATTACGGTTTCGTCGGGCTCCGGCCCGCGCCAGTACATCGTCGCGAATTTCTACGGGCGACCCGGGAACGCCCGGACGGATAGGCAAACAACAGCGCGTCCAATACACTCGTGGTACCATCTGTCGGTAGTGTCCGCGGGAACGACGTCGACGTGACGAACACCGTTCGTGAAACTCGCGAATGTTTTCGTACGTAATCGCGATTACACACGCACACGCACCGTACGCCACGTGTTTAGGGGGCAAATGTACGGTGGGACGCGAATCGGTTTCGTTCCGTTCCCACCGGCCTGAACGAAAACCCCTTGCGGTTCTTTTTCATATTACGGTACGCCGTAGCTTAACGGTCGAGGAACACAAAAAAAACGGCGCGCGTACGCTTCTGTTTACGTGGATATGCATATAAAACGGTGCGGGAAATCACGAAAAACTGAAAACGAAAAATCTGAAAACGAGCGCGCTAAAATGGGGACAAGGAGAATGGGCCAACCGGAAGACGCGCGAATCGAAAAATCGAATATAAAGGAACGACGAGACGAATTTAAGACGCTTTATGGGTGGCGCGAACTATCGATATTGTTAAAAGGGGAAAAGACCGCGCGGACGGACGACCCCCAGCGCAATTCCGACGAATATCAACGAAACGAACGTGCGGCGGAAAGGAGAAGTCGTTTTTGCGTTATCGACACGGTCGACGGCGTTTCCAACGGGACGCGAGTATTTCGCCGTTTCGGAGCTATACGCCAAACGGAGAGTCGAAAATGACCCGGTGAACGGGTAGTATATCGATATTAAAACGGTCGCCCGAAAGTCCGCAAACACTACTACGACGATCGTCCATTAATAATAACCGTTCGTACGCGCGCGCGCGCGCGCGTCGTTACTCGTTCGCCGTTCCGTTGACGGGATAATTCGATTATTCTCCGATCGTTTTCGGCCCTTCGGCAGGGCGGGGAACGGGACGAACAGAAATCGAAATGATTCGCCGCGGCGGCGTTATCGTAGGAAACGGTTATCGTTATCGTTTCACAGTTTCCGCCGAACGGCGGTATTTCGTTCTCACGATTTCGTTTCGTCGCGACCGCCGGATGGGTTTTCGTAGTACGGAAAACTGCGGAACGAACGTTTCGGGCCGAATATTATTAGGAAACGGGACGAGAAATCGACGATTAGTTTTCCGGTATTTATCGCTACGATTCCCGCGGTATATGTCCCCGGTGACACCGCTAACGAGCGGGTCGACTAGTTGTAATTCGCTTCGGGCGCACGATAGTATTTTTGGAATCTGTTGGCGAATTTCGTAAGCGTAACGAATTTTTTCGGTATTCGGAAGACATTCGCATGGTTCGACACGGACGTTAGGCGAAACGTCTCGTTCTGGACAAATATTCGTAGGCGACGAAACGAACCGCCGACGGCAATCGCGCGCGAAGACCGTAATTCGCTTGGACCGTGGTCTCCTCGGACGACTGCCGGGAACTATAGGGGATTGGGGGGAAGCGGAATTCGTTCGCGGCGGTGTTTTTGTTTTTTTAAAGGTTAAAACGGTTTTCCGGTTTATTAAATCCGTACGCGGCGTCTTTGATTAGAAACACGGCGAACGGCCGGCGGTGGAAACGCTATATTATTTAACGGCGTATCGATCGAAAGGAACGGTATTTAGAAACGGCCAACTTTGGCGCGCGCGCCGATAAGATAGGTGAAGAAATGCCGGTAGGTGTATGGCGATTTCGGACGATCCTCCCCACCGAATTTTCGAACCGCCGAGGTTATTATACTTGTCGCTGTTACCGTAACGCCGGGGGAAAAAAGGGGCACCGGTGCGCGCGCGGCCGTTATACCGTATGAGTCATCATCGGTGCGTGCGTTTCGGGCGAGAATGACTCACGTGCCTATACGGCGGCGGGTTTCGCGCTGAAAGCGATCGATGGAGCGGGCGCGTCGGGAACAAAAATGATTTCATACGCGCGTCGCGGCCGTGTAATGTGTTTTTCACGTGGGGCGTTTCGGAAACGGAACGTTTCGTTAGGTACGTCGTTCGAAACGACGCGCGCGCGCACGGACCTCAACGGACGAGCGAATCTATCCGGGCGTTTCCGACTTGACCGAAAATGACGGAGACGGTCGACGACTCGTCGTTCGTTTTTGCAATCCCCGTTTGATTCGCGACGATTTCGGCGTCGGGCGAACGGTACCGAAAACGTTCGGTTTTCGCTCCGTCCGCGTCGCGTTCGACGATACGGTTAAACAGCCGAAACGGTCAACGCCGGCGGATCCGTCGGGTTTCGTCGCCGACGCCAGGGTGTTTGTGGCGAAACAAGTCGCTTTCAGTCGTTCGTCACTTGGTCGGTGGTTCGCGAATCATTTTCGTCAATAATAGAACCGTACCGACGGCCCGGCCTGCCCGTATTCCCGGGCCACTTGTTTCTATATATCCGAAAATAAAAGGAACGTTTTACAGCGCGTCGCTGAAACAGCTAAAGGAAAAGATCGCGTTTGAAAAGTGTCAGGGACAATATCTAACGGAGACTATTTCGGCGGAGACAACACGGACGTAAACGAATAAATAAATACGTTTTTCCAAAAAAAAAAAAAAACGAAAAATCCCTTTATTTTTTTAACACGCCCTTGGTACGCGTATATTCTCGGCGATTCGCTAAAATCACGATTCCACCGTTGCCACCCTAGCTCACCCTTCCAGGGAGACAAATCGATCGGGGTACCTAACCGGAGGATTTTTCCGTCGACGGACGGGGAATCCTCGAACCGATCGCCGGCGGTTACACCGGGTAAACACGTGTACGGATGTCGGCGACGACAATCGTCGTTACGATTACGTTCGTCTAGGTGTTTAACCAGGCTCTGGACACTCTTAAATGACACTCCTCCGAAAAAATGGCCACTTATTATTGATAACATTTATGAGTTAAAATTTAATCGTTAAAATCAACTAGAAAAAAAATTTAAAATTTAAACTCTTAAACGTTATCAATAATAAGTGGCCATTTTTTTGGAGGAGTGTCATTTAAAAGTGTCCAGAGTTTGGTTTAACCGTCGACGGTTAGTATACCACGAATGATAAAGTAGGGACGACGCACACACACATATATATATATAGAATAGAGCGCGTCTCGAGTATGAACAACGACGGCGTACCCGCGCCGCGATATATATTTACGTGGATGGCCAGCCTCGGTAGACGAGTGTGCGCGTAGGAAACCGACCGACAGTCATAAAAACGGCTAAACGAAATCCGCGACACGATTCCGTCGGACGATGCGCGCGCTCCGTCTATTTTTACGGTTATCGAGCGTCGCGTTCGATTAGCGAACGGATTTAACGCGTCCTACAAGCGGGCCACCCTCCCCGAAACTCTAGGCGGCGCCACGTTCAATTTTACTCCGTTCGTTCGCCCCGAGTTTACGGTTATTTAGCGATTTTAGGTCCGTATCGATAGTGGCGCCGACCTATTCGGGCATCTCGTCACTATTTCGACGGACGTGTTCGATTCAACTTTTATGTCCGATTTTTTTTTTTTTAGTTTAATTCGTTTTTGTATACAAGTTCCCGTCACGTCGTTCCTTTTCCTGTTTCGTCGTTTGCGTTTTCCGCCTACACGAAATCCCATCGATACGCCGCTGAATACTCGTCGGCGTTCTCGCGCTGTAATAACGGTTTTCCGCAACCGCCCGGTGGTTGCTTGTTTGAAACCAATTTCGTAGATACGATTGTCGCAACCCCCTCCCCCCCAAACTCCCCCAGGCGAATCGTACGTTCCGATGATTTCGATCGTTCCGTAATATTTTCGGAACGCGTTTCCCGAACCGAGTAGCGCGTAAAGGAACGACGATCGTGTACGCCGCCCAGGAACGTAACGCCGGCGCCGTTTTCCCGTCCGAATGGCGCGCGGCCAAATTAGACATACGACGTTTGTAACGTTTAACGGTTGTCGCGTTCGGAACGACGTACGTAAATATATACGCGTACGTACCACGGAACCGGACGTTGACGTAGCGCGGTAACGAAGTCGTTTTCGACGACCGACGATCGTTATCCGTATGGTAAATTACGTTGCTCGGCGTTCGCGTATCGTCGCGGCGTGTTTCGCGGTCGTTCGGATTCGCCGCGAATAACGACGGCCACTCGTTGGCCACGTCGCGGTTGTGCGCACGTTGCGGAATGAAATCGGTCGATTTCCGACGAAGTGCGTACGCGTAAATACGTTCGGCGGGGCAAACAAGTTTCGAACGAAAGGCGAGTAATTCGCGTTGTTGTGACGCGCGGAAATGTTACCCGGCCGTTTTTTTTTTACGGTATATTCGAATAGTTCCGGTCGTGGCCTGTACGATCGTCACGTGTATGGACGGTTCGTGTCTAACTATCGGCGTTCGCGATTTGACGGGGACACGTCGACGATGCATTTTATCGGGAACGCTCTCTATAGCGTCGCGGAAGTGTACGAAAAACGTTAGGTTACTCGGGCACGCGCGAAAGTATCGAATCGCGTGTGCCACCGGTACGGGCAGTTCGGTTTCCGATACGAATTGGACGTTCAACGATTGGACGTTCCCGGTACGATAACGTAAGGATAACGACTGGATGGCGAATACGGGAAGACGCACGTACCCAATCGGATTGGTGACACGACCCGGGCGAATCCGGTATGGATAACAAACGACGAAACGAAAATCGGTCGAACGACGGCAACGCAGTAGAGCGAACGGGACGAATAAACGTCGTCTTGTTCGTAATAAAACTATTCGACGGCGCGGGGAACGTCGATCGTCGATTGTTCGTGCACCGACGACGCGCCGTCCGGGCCCGGTGGCTCGGGCCGAACGAACAAAAACACGGGAACGACGGTAGAGTAAAAGGAAATCGCGTACTCGGACCAATTATCGTGAAAGTGGAAACCGCGCGGTCGTTAATACGTTTTCGGCAAAATGGCGAGGAGGGGGGGGAGCCGGCGTGTCGTCGAACGACAATCACACGTACGGAGCTGCCGGGCGACGTTTATTAAAATAAATCGGCCGTTTTCGAACGACAACGCGTCTCCTAACCTTTCCGAACAATAGCCGGCCGAATTTCGTTTCGCCGTGTTCGGGCCGGCAGAAGAAGTCCGTGGACACGGCAAATCGGCGGCTAATTACGTACGCCGCGGGACCCGTTTATTTTTTTTTCTCGATCGCGTTCGTACGACGTGTGACGACCGTTGTGTACTGGGTACGACGTCCGCGTATTTAGGAGCCGCCGGTAATAATAAATATATTCACTCGGCCAGGAGGGCAAAAGTAGAAAGAAGGAGGAGCCGGCGGCGGCCACGGACATGCGCTCGGTGCTAACAAGGGCAAGGTCATCGTCCTCGACTATTCGCGGCCGATCAATAATCCGACCGTCACACGCCGCCGCCGGAGCTTCGCCTCCTCCTCGCCGCGCCCGTACTTGCACCCCGTTCGTGAGTGGTGTACACGCGCACGCACACTGCTATATCACGCGTACTATATATCGTCACGCCGTGTAACACTTCGGCAACTTTACGATTATCGCATTCGTCCGCGTAATACGAAAAATACAAAAACAAAAACCGGACAAAACCCACGGCCGTCCGTTCGTCGTGTTTCCGTCGTTTTCTTCCTTTTCTTTCAACACCCGTAGGGTTGTTGTCTGTGGTACGGCCGCACTCGCGTACGTCCACCTACCGGACATTTTTGCCTTCCGGAACACCGCCCGTTTCGCTAGCGTCTATTCGAAACGCCCGACTTCCCCGCCTCTATGTAAACAACGTATTTCGTATTCATTCTCCGGAGGAAATGATCGAACAAAGTATTAACGCGTCACAACTATTATGGGGCCGAAAACACGCGTATTTTTCGATCTCCTTTGAACTTACAATTTAACGAATTGTAAATTTTACAATTTTAACGAACTTTTCGGTTCGCGCCGATTTTTCTCGGCACCGTTCTCGCCATTTCGTTCTTTCGACACTACGTTTTTTGTATTCCCAATTCGTCCGTTCGACCCTTCATTTATACAAACGTTACGACGCGTCGGCGCTCTCTCTCTCTCTCTCTATATAGATACCGCCGCTGATTGATAAACGCGTCGTCCGGCCGGCCGCGTTTATTCGGTTTCGGATTACGTTTACCACGGCGCGGAATTAAAAACCGTCTATCGTACGAGTGTTCCGTTCGCTAATTCCGTAATTCGTAACGGCGTAATAATAACCGATTCGTTTCGAGCGCGCCATCGTGTCGTTTCCTTCACCCCCCCCCCTTCGGTGTTTATAACACTACGCGTGGCCTATCGAAGTTCGAATAAGTGGCTTTTATCGCGAGTAGTTTCGAGTGTTCCTCCTACCTATTGCACGGGTCGTTTCCGACGAAGACGCGTTCCTTCCTCGGGCTCTGGACACAATATTGGCTTAACACAAAAGGGCAACCGTCTCGCGAACTCGTGGAATCTAAACGAATTAAAAACAATTTCGTTTTCGCGTCGAATATCTCCGTATTTCGTTCCGTCGTTTCCCGAGTAATTTCGTTTTATACGTCCGAAAATATACTGCTCCCCCCCCCTCCAACCATAATTCGTCGTCGTCGCGGTAGATTTATTGTACGCGGTACGAAGGTTCTCCATAAGTCGTTTACGACGCAATGTTCGTACGATTCGCGCGTAAAACGATTACTATACCGCGGCAAGTCGTTTGAGCCGAATGTTCTCGGCGGACGAGTTTTTTTCCCAAATTCGCGCCACCGTCATTTCGATTACCGCGATAATAAACGCCGGTGGGCAAATCGTCGTTCGTTGCCGCGAAATAAGCGATCGATGTAGGCGATTCTCCGGCGGCGTTTATATAGCGGATGGACGGTTACCGTGTGTTACCATTGATACCGCGTGAAATCCGTAATCAATAACGATTTCGTACGCGCGGACTACAGCGGGCGGTCGTCGTTGCTACGGAATCGTCGAATTGTACGACGGACGTGTACAACGCGCGAGCGTAAACAAAAAACAAAAAAAATCTCGTACGTACACCGTGCGACTCGTATTATTGTTATTATTATCGTACAACACTGTCGTTCGCGTATCGATTGGGCGTCGTACACGGTTCCAGAAGGCCGTGAGCGTACGACGTCGTTTTCCCTACCACCGCGCTAGGCATTTTGGACGAAAAACGGGGTCGTGAACCTCGTATTGCCTACGAGCCAACGGGCGCGTCAACGCCCGTGACGGCGGCGACGTCGTAATAATCACGCGTCATCAACCCGTGGTTTGACGCCGCGACGAAACGAAATAAAACGTCTCGGTACTACCCGAAACGTATTTACACGGTGCGCGATAGGCTCTGTGAACGGAGTTCGCCACTCGATTATCCGGAAAATTATAATTCGGGGTGAACGTCCCGGGAGGGGGGAGAGTGTTCGTTTAGCGTATTGGCGACGGACGATTTTGAACGAAATAAACAAATTTACCGGCCGGTCGGCGTACCGCGACCGTGTATACGACTTTTGCTTTATTTTGCTTTGACGGGGCGGCGATGCAGTTCACTATCCCAGGCCTCCGCCTTTGCTAGTGGATGGATGTGAAGGAGCAGGTGAGTGTTTTTAAGTTAGTCTATCCGTGTTATTGGGTATGGTTTTTGTTTGATGGTTGTCGGTGAGTATGTTTTGCCAAGGAGACGGACATGATCATAATTGGAAAAGGAGTTTTTATAGAACATCGTTCTAGATTATGATTAGTTAGAGTCTTTCATTGAATCGAAGTTGGTCGATTTCCGAAAAACCGAATTTTCGCCGACAGTGGGTAAACCCGTTATCGTACGGATGCGTTTCCACTGTGAGGGACTGATGAAGGAGGCCCAAGCGGATCCAGCATACGCGAGGATATGTAAAGTTTAAGTAAGTTCAGTTTCGTTTCGATAGGCACAGGGGTTTTCTTGTTAAGTATCGGGTAACGTATTCCGAGGGTGTGAGTGGCTTTTTCAGTAATGTCCGTGACGTGTTGGCCAAATGTGAGTTTTCGTCCAATTGTTACGCCGAGGTATTGTGTGGACCAGTAAATGGTATAGTTGTTGATTCGTAACGGTGATAGGTGATTTGTGTATGTTCTTCAGAAAACGTAATTTTTATGTATACTTGTACGTATACCGGCGTCTTAAATCCGGTTCTCGGGTACGATGGCCAACCCGGTTGATTGGTCGTGCGCTCGATTTTCTCCGGCTGGTTGGGGGGTGTGCGGCTGTTCGGCGGATACGCGACCATCGATGACGGCGGCCGTATCGCGCGCGTTTCGTCCGTTCAATTCCCAACGGCGCGAGCACGAACGAACCGTTCCGATGGCCCGTCGCGCTTGTTATATACTCTAGCGAAGCGCCGGTCGAATAACGAAAAACGTTCGAGGAAATTCGGGCGTTCGTTCGGCGGAACGCGACGCGTTTTTCGTATTTAATTTCGCGTACGTGTCTTCGGTTGTAAATAAACAAACGCCGAACGACGAGTTTCGAGACGTGTGTACGTACGTAACCAACTCGTCCGCGTGCCACCTGTTGTCGGTGTTCGAAAAGCCCTAGAAATTTCGGTTCCCGTGTTTTCCGATTCCTAGAGACGCTCACGTTCGGACGTTTATTGTTTTTCCACGCATTTTCGTAGACAAATTAAACGGAATACTCACTACGGGTTCGCCGGGACGGGAACGAGATTCGAACGTTCGTATATAATTATATTCGCGGCTATCGCGTTGGACAAATCGGCCGAAACGAACACACGCGATTCCGGCGGAGTGTACGATTGGTATATTGAAAACGATACGGATCGCTAGGAGGCCGGGGGTTGACTCGAAGGAGTATTTTTAACGTAAGGTCGTCACGCAAGTGTACCGCGGACGTGTTTTGCGTTAACGTCTGACGAACTGCGAACGGTGCACACGCGTGCGCCAACGGTTTCCGGTTTGGTAACGTTAAAACGTTTTCCCGTCATTTATACGCGAAAAGTATTTTTGTGTCCGTCGTAAATTTTCGGTAGGTGCCGACCAGTTCACGTTTGTACGCGATCCGGTTTCGTCCATATTTATTTCACGACGTTCGGCTTAGACGTTACAGCGAACGTCGGCGGCGCGAAAATGTAGAAATTCGCGATCACGGCGGCGTGAAATCGACCAAAACGTAATCGTTGCCGTACACGATCGGCGGTACGTTCGAACGCCCGAATCCGGTGAAAAAAGCCCGTGTACCGTCGTACAAATTACGCGACGTACGTGGACACGACACGCGCGTGTGTTCGGCGACCGTCGGTCCCTGAAACGTTTAAAAATAACCCGGCGACGGCGGTCGGTATTCAAAGATGGCCGAACAGTCGCGCTAAGGCTGGTCGCGTGTACCGTTTTTTAGCGGAAAACCACGAAAGCACGGTGTACGACACGAATTTGTCCGACTAGGACAATACGGCGTATCGAGTCTGGGTTAGTTCGCCGTGAACGACCGAGGGAGCGCGCAAATTGCTCGAATTTAGACCGGAAATAAACGGAACGTCGATATCGCCACGCGGTGGCGCGCACGGTTAGGTAAGGTTAACGTAATTCGGCGCTCGGCGGCCGGGCCGTCGTGTAAATTGCGAGCGAAAATTCGCGCCGTCCGTACGGTCGAATACCTAACCTGTTAACGGTTGCCGTTACCCGCCCTGTGGCAGCGGCGCACCTCCCCACCACCGCCGCTGTCACCGCCGCCAGACCGATTGGCATAAAAGCCCAAATTCTCGTCCTTGACCTTTAGAACGGCAATGTTTTGCCAAAAATATCGATCACGTCAACGGCGGTGACCGCGAAAACGAAACGCGCGAAAAACATTCCCGACAGCTACCGCGTGTGTGTGTGTGTGTAGCTCTCGCCGTGCCGTAATTTTTTTTATAATACGTCGATTCGTTGCCGCGCTTCGAAAACGAAAAAAAAAACAAATTCCGAACACCAAAGCGTCCGCAGTTCGAATAAAACGGTTTAAAAATAGATCGACGTGAACGATGTACACCACGAGTGCCACCGTCCTCGTACAGAAGACGTCGGTGGTAATAGTCGCGTACAAGGACGCGCCAACGCGATACGCACGGCCGATGAATAGTTCGCGCCGTTAACCGCGGCAGCGTCGCCGTTTCGTTTCAGCGGAACCGACTAACGATACGTTTATTAATATTTTTTTTTTCGTTTTTCGTGCGTTTACGCGCTCGTTAGCTGAAAACCCTTGGCAGCGTTCATCGCTTCAGCCAGCGAACGTGCCGCCGTTTATTATACGGAAAGAACGTACAACGAACGATCGTCGCGGAACGGTATGTACCGGTAGTGAGGGTGGAAGGGACCTTGATCGCTCCTTCGCAACAAACGTGACGTATAATGAAGGGACGTGAACAAACGTGTGTCCGCGATGTTTACCGTCTTCCACACGGTACTGGCGATTGAACCGGGCGCCCCAAGTCAGGTATCCCGTCCAATCATCCAGCACCCGAACGGGTTGTTACGGGCAAATTCCGAAGGTAGAATTGGGCGCCGAATCCATTCGGCATTTGCTCGTCTCCGAAACGATCTTTTTTCCCGCCCGGCCTTCCAGGCGGAAACGTACGGATAAGCTAGCAGTTTCCATTATCGGCCCCAACGAACAAATGTAACGGAACCGGTTCAGAACTGTTGGGCGGACTAGGACGAGGAGACGGTCGTGACGGCACTTAAAATAACAGTACGATATTGACAGCGACCGTTCGAAAGTTGACGGCGAACGACACACGTTCCGGCTAAACTCGTTTCGTCAACTCGCGGCAATTTTTTTCAAACCTATACACGCGGGGGAGTAGTGATACTCCGACCAATCGATTTCTAATTAATATATATATATGCGCTTCTTTCCATTCTCTTCTCTTCAATTTACGGTTCTTAGGGTACTCGTCGCCCGATTTAAAATTAATTCTTAACTCGCGTTCTCAACCTCTCGTCGTCCTTTCTGTCATGTTTTTCGTCACTAGCTCCCGGATAGTTTTTTCATTTAATTTCGCGTAATTGTTCTTCTTTTTTTCGCTTTTTCTTTTACGAATAATCGTCGAGCTATAATTAAGAAATATTCCTAAAACCGACGTATTAACGAACAAAAAAACCCCAAAATAAATTTCTTTACGGATTGTTCGCGAACGTCGCGTATTTTACGATCAATTAATTACGTACGAACTAGTCGAGAATTCTAGTTTTCCTGTACGAGTTCTATTTCGGTTTAACGCGAAACGTTAATCCACTAACGAATAACTCGTCCTTAGATGCTTACTCGTTTTACGCAAAAACCGCGAAGAAAAAATTGTAATCATTTCTATATTCCCCCCCCCCCAATAACCATCCCGTAACGGTAATGCGTTATACTCGATTACGTCGTACGTGGTGTTGTTGTCGTGGGGGGATGGGGGTGACTTATTTTCTAAGGATTTGTCGTGTCGCCGAATATACACGCGTGCGGTCGTTCAAATTTCCACCCCGTCGCCATCGACGGGGTCGGCGCGTCAAATTTCGCGACGAACGTTTACGTATACATTATATACGACTACGTCGTCGTACGGTATCTTCGTATGTAACGGAGTAACGATAACGGCCGTCGTTTCGCGAACAACACTACTGAGACTTAACCCACCGCCGTCCCGCCCGATAATATATAATAGTCTTGGACGGCGGCGATAATCGGCCGGGGTTTTTGTTTTCGTCGATCGTTTTATATATCGCCACCGCCGGTGTTACGGGTTTCGTTACTACTTCGCACGAACAAAGGTGAAATCCCTTTAAAAACGGTCGAATTAAGCGTGAAAAACGTTCGACTTACCGTCGTGTACGCGCTCGATTCGGACATTTCGTGCGAATGGAACGACGAAAACGTACGTGTACTAAACATACGTGGGTTTCGAACGGGACGAGATAAAAAAATACCTCACGGCCGTCGTGAGTTCGCGCTATTGTTCGCGGGTGTCTTTGTGTTCGATCGCGACGTACTCTTTGCCGCAATGCCGTTAGGTTAGCCCGACATCGCTAAACCGCCGGTTTTTCGAATTGTTTTACCGCCACGGCGTCCGATTGGTCGCGTCATCGACGTCCGTGTCCGTTCGTACGCACACAACGCGAATCATATAAACGCGTCGGCCGATGACGGATTTTCTCGCCATATCCATATTCCGCGGTCGACGTCGCCATGTACACGACCCGACAGACAAATCGTCCACGATTTTCCCATATTATTCGTACGCGTACGCCAAATAACGGAGTCGGACGGCGGCGGTCAATGACAAAAAAACGAATCGTAAACGTTCCCGATAATATTATCGCGGTTATCGGTTTTGTCACTCTTCTGATCATCCGTGTATCCGATAGACGGCCGGTTGTTTTCGTTTAATCGTTCGAGTCGATCAAATGTCCTTCGCGTGGTACACTCGTAGAAAACCCTCGGATAAATATCATAATAGTCGCACGTCGAGTTTCTGAACTCCGATTTCGAAGACATCACGTGGTATTGTTTCTATTTTTCTGTAAAGCCGACAGCCGCGTACGGCGTGTTTCGGTAACCGTGGCAGCGAAAGTCGCCCGGACGAAAACACAACGGGAACACGATGTACGCGTCGTTTACCGCCATTACTCGCGTTATCGCTGTGAACTCGTTCCGTCGTTTACCAACCGCCGTTACCACAAAACTCGACGCAATTTCGTATTTCAGCGGGTCTCTCGCACGAAATATGATCCGAAACGAATTCGAAAAATTTGTTTTGTAAACACGGAACGTAGTCCCTATAATTTGGAAGACTTGGCTCTAATTCTGCGTCAGGATACTTAAAAGGGGGAGGGAGGGAAAGGACACGGTAATTATTTATCGATCGTTATAATATTGTGGCGTTTAGCGAGACTGGCGCCATTGGCGAGTTTTTTGACGGAAATGAAAAAATTTAACTCCGCATTTTCGATCGACGAATTACTCTGGGCGTTTAACATTCGACCTTAAATTACGTTTACCCACGGGTCTGCCTAACGTTATTTTCGTTTGATTTCGGCCTGTTGGGGTTTAGTTTTGAATTTTCGTCGGTTCGTTATTCGTCGGCATATTTTAAGCCGAACACGTCCGCTAGACGAACGATCACCAAACAAACTACCCGAGATTTCGTAGGAATGGTCGATAAACGAACGTTTTGTCCGTATAAATTTCGCGCAATTAAAACAAAACCCTCCCCTTGCGCACGGTAGATCAAAACGAATAAACCTCGCAGTATTTGATCAACGTTAATCGACGTACTTTTACGCTTCTCGTTCAATCCGAAAAAAAAACAATTGTTCGGTCGGTTCAATTCTAGCGCGTTGAAAACGAAATCGTCCAGCCTCGGTTTCCGGTAAAATATAAAATACGTTCGCGTAAAAAAACACTATAAAAATTCCGCTAAAACGTTTTAGTCGGACCCGAACGTTTTCGTTTCGGTCGGCGTTCACACTGTCGCATCGATCGGCGCTAATATTGAGATAACGCTTATCTTTACGGACGTCCGTGATAAAAACGATAACCATCGTTAAATTCGCTGTTTTCGACGGGTTACACAAATCCGCGAACACCGGTCGACGTTCGTTTCTTACACGTGCCGATCTCTAAATTAATCGCCCGTACGTTTTGCCGTCGAATATTGGCAATGGAGGTGTAAGTATTCCGTCCGTCCGTCCGTTAACCGTATGTCGATTGTTTTTTTTTTCACTCTTGTTCGCAGAAAAAATCCGCAAGTAGCCGTACTCAGCAACAACGAGGTAAAGTCATCGACGAAATATAGACCAATCGATTATTTCGTGTTTTCGTTCGACAATCACGATTGTCTTTGTGTAGTTGTTGAACACACAGACATTTGGGTAACGCGAGTAACGTACCATGCAGCCGTTACTAATTGGTCGTACAACTTTTGCAGTTGGACGATACATTTCCGTTACGATTTTTTTGTTGCCTATATATAAACATACGGAGAGAGTTTGAAGCCTATATTTTTTTTTAAACGTTGATACTTTTATTATAATTGTGGTATATACGTTATTTTCAAAATGCATAAAATTACTTAGAGTATCTACTTGCGCGAACGTTATTACAATATAGAAGTATCATAGTACAGCGCTTACGTTGAAAAATCCGTTT
This sequence comes from Geopemphigus sp. TES_GeoC_2020, assembly GCA_025469175.1. Classification (NCBI taxonomy): domain Eukaryota; kingdom Metazoa; phylum Arthropoda; class Insecta; order Hemiptera; family Aphididae; genus Geopemphigus; species Geopemphigus sp. TES_GeoC_2020. Next base: position 19,904 of record JAIPRN010001072.1, read on the forward strand.
GAAAATTCACTATACATCAAAATAATAATTTTATTGATCTCCAATGATATGCTTGTCGCGCGTGCAACTTTTGTAATACAATATTGTATATTAGCTAACTTAGAGTAAAAAAGCAATACGTAATAGCGACTTGAATTCTAAGTAACGTGATTTTGTAAGTATGTCGAATTTCAATTCTGATATTAATATTTCGATAAAACGTTGAATTATGAATTCTTGAAAAGATTTGAAGGTTTTTTTATTTAATGGAAAACATACTATAAACATTGTAAGAAACTTGTGAACAATTTATTTTGAAATAAGGGTTCTATGACGTAAGTTAAGTAACCAGAGGTTTATATAGACTATAAATATTCTATAGGTCAAGTGTAATACTTGTTTTGTATCTTATGTAACTACAGAAAGATCGAAAAAAAAATTGTATGGTATTTATACACAATAATATTTTTTGTTTATTTTTTAGTTTAAAAGTATAATTTCATATTCATTTTTGTTTTAGGTTTTTGAGTTGTTTAAGAAAACCCAAGAAAGCCCCAAACTTATTGGAGGCATGAACCATTCAACAATTTTGTATGAGGTATTTCGAACGTTAATTATTTAGTTTTTCATTGACCTACACTACTTTTTGAATTCTTTACAATACGTATTTATTGTTTACAGGTTAACAAATATTTAGAGCAAAGACCATGCGCTGAACAAAACGCGCCTAAAATAAGGGAGTTTCTATTAAAATTGAAGCACATGCCAATTAATTTGTCAAAAAAAGAAAAACTCATGTTAGTCAATGATCCGCCAGACTCTGTGTTACAACTATCCTTGGTATACATTTCATTGCCTATTACGACGTAGTATTATTTAAATTCTTTATAATTAAAAATAATTTTTGTTTTTAAATTATTCGTGTAACGCATTATATTTACGCGTGCTAGTCGCAGCTAAGTAATAATTTTAAAGAATTATCGTCACTTTGATTATAATTTACTTTGTTGTATTTTTAGGGTATCAAAGATTTCTACGATAGACTTGGTGAATCAGAAACAGAAATGCTGTTAAATACTTCGAGACAATTTTCTAAACAAATGGAGACTATTGATGTTGATGAAATAAAAATAGAAATAGAGTAATATTAATTTTAAATTGCTTAACAGAAATTAAGACTGATTTAGACTATATTTTATTTTATATCCTTATCGATTTTGTTTATTTTTGAAACTTGTATTGTACAGTTAGTTATGTGTATTGCATTTTATAAGCAATTTCAGATTTCAATTAAAATCGGCTATTTTAAGAAATTAATAAACATGTTAAATTGAATTCAATAAAAATTACATCTTATAAATAAACGTCATTTCTAATAATTAAAATGTTAAGTATAGAAATATTATATCTCTTTGTTGCCACTTTACATTAAAATCAAATGTGATTGAGATGAGATATAGCAAATAATTTTCCTTCAATATTCTTGTAAACTATTTCTACCGTTGATTTTATATTGGTTCTGTCGCTAAATCTTTTTGCTCAAATATAATGCCTAAAAATTAGTTTATTAATTTAATGATCGAATGTGATCATTTTTCATTTTTCTTTAAAATCGATATTAATTAATATTTATTTTATTTCGAAAAAATAAACCGAGTTAGAGCCTAAAAACAGTATGGTAAATACTACTGCAATATGTATAAAAATGGTTAAAGTGTGTTAAATAATAAAACCTCTATCATAAATAATATTAACTAATAATATGATATACGATATTTATTTTTTGAATATCAAATTGAATTTAAAAGTATAACTATTTTCACAGATATTGACTAACATAATGTAAATATATATATAAATATAATTTATGTTTTAATAGAATAATGAAAAATGACTCAGTATACAAAATTCAAAATAAATAACGTAACAGTAATCTAAAATAGTTTACATTTTTGTCCGATTTACGAAATTAATTTTTTTATACAATAATTTAACTCGTTGTGTCATTCGGAAATATAAACTGTCCAAGACAAAATCAAGAAATTTGTTAACAAACATGTAAATCAACTAAAATCATACACCAATGAAGTTGCTAAACAACTGCTTAACCATTCTCTAGACATCAGGCGCCTTAAATGTGTAATGCCATACAATTTAGTCTAAGGAACTTAGGTTAAGAAAAGAAGCTACCTCACTGGATATAAAATCCTAAAAGTGTTTTTGTATATATAAATGCGCTGTATATATACTTGATTTGTGTATTTATGTATATACCGATATTTGTTTAAATATTTTTAATTATATTAATGAAGAGGCCACCTTAGAGCAACAAAAATCAAAAAATATTTAAACAAAAATATTTTTTGTTAAATCGTATTAATTTTGTTTATTATTATTTGTGCAATATTTTAACAAACTTCAATACGCGTATTTCTATAGAGGGTTTACGAATGAAAACGTAAATATGTCGAACGATATAATTTTTCGGTTTGATTTTTTGCCAATGGTAAATAATTTGTATCACACGGTGTCCAAAACGTATTATCAATCAATGGTACATGACGAAAATATTTCCATAATTATTTCGTTATTAATTTAAAAGCTATTTAGTTGTTTGCGGTTACAAAGGTTACAGTGGTTGCATGACCGTTAATGAAAATGTCCGCAACTGATTCGCTACCGTATTTGAAATAATGAACCGCTTCGTTTTCCATTCAGTAGTCGTTTTTAGAACTAAAACTGTCCAAGGAATAACCGTTGGATCGGATGAGTAAATTATCGGGACCTAATTTCTACAACGGGATACCAAAAATGGAAGAATTTCTTAATTAATGGGTACAACCAGTGTCGTATTTAGACCTGAATTTCGAGGGGAGCTAATTTTTAAATAAATAAATCGGTCGACCTTAATTTAAATAAGACGCGTCATAAACGTTAATAGATTATTCTTTCTTAACGAACACGTTATATTATAACGTATATTGAAGGTTAAATATTTTTTAGTTTTTCGTTATTATTAATTAAACATATACGTCTCGTAAGAAATTAATTTTTCCCAAAAGTTTTCGGAGGGGTTTTATCTCCTCCCCTCTTTCTCCTTGTTAGTACATCACTGGGCCCAACCGATCGTGCTAGACTATAGACATTATTTCTTTTGCGACATAAGAAACAATCCAATTTTGCAACAAAATGAAGAAACTCCCTCTAGAGCGTTCGTTGTTCGTAATTATTGAAATGATAACTTTGGAAATAAAATAAATAAATAAAAAACGGATAGGAACGAACGGGATTAACTAAATAGCTACTACGATCCGAGACGTCGTTAGGCCGCTGTTTTGTGGCGAAAACTGTCGTTCGTGTAAATTATCCGACTTGTGTTATTCGGAACACCGAAAAGGAAATTACGGCAGCAACGCATAGGGAACATCCACGGAGGGCGGAAACGTACTTTTCGAAATCACGACGGAGAACGATCTGTACGACCGCATGGGATTTGCACGTCAAACGTGCGAACAGTCGCGTACGTTGGTCCGAGTTCGTTTGAATCACTTAGCAGTCGGGCAGATGATACAACTTATTAATAAAACAGAAACAGCGGAAGAGAATTATTTCTCCTCCCCAGTACGTCAGCATTTTTCATAATAAATCGTAATCACGTATATACTTAAAAATCCCTAGGGGCCTAAAATTTTAGATTCGATTCAGTACTAAGTACTTTTTTTCCGTAAAGTTCGTTTATTTTCCCTTACACTTGGTCCGGTTCAAAAAACTATACTTAAAGAAGCCCGACGATCCGTTCCCCAATTGCCGCGTAAAATCAAAATACGAATATTCCCTCCCTACTCCGCGTTATTGGTTTTTCGACTCAAACTTGGTTGGGTTGAAATCTGTCTACGGGATCAGTTCGCTTAACCATTGCGGGTGTCTTTAGATCATCCAACGTACAACAATTTGAACGATTACTTCGTTTATCGTTATTGTCCGACCAGTCTGAGTTATGCCGGCCGTCATTATGTACATTAGGTGTGCAGCTTTTTCGTTTAAAGGGGTTAAAAGGCCGGCACCCCAGGCACGTAACCAAGATTACGCGATATAAGTGACCCAATCGTGGTCACGACGAACATTCGACGACCAAAACGTATACGGTCTCGTTAAAAAAAAAATATTCGAAATCGCGCGTCGACGAGTGTAAGGTTTTTTTGCGAATTCGACAATTTTTTTTTTTTTTAATTTAGAGGGGAGGGTGCCGTAATTCTGGCGACGGTACCTTTAACCGCTACACGACGGTCAGGTTCGAGTTGTAAAAATGAATCGAACGTCAACCGCGGTTACTCGACCAAGGTTCGAGTACGTGAACAATACAGGCCGGTTGAACGCTTTTTTATTGGGGCGACATCCCGTAGCTGTCGGTGGCCGCGGCCGAGCTAACAACCGCGAACGGCGTTTCGATTCCAATTGGTGGCCGCGGGTGGACGGCGCCGATTCGCGCGCGCACGCATAGACACGATTCTAGGTCGTTAGATAGCGCCCGATCCGTTTTGTCGCGTGGTGACGACGTACCGCGCCGACGATTGGCTGCGCGCGCCGTTCCCGTCCCGAAAGAACCAAAACAAACGCGATTAACAACACGTTCTTTCGTCGCTAGCAACGGACTGCCGCCAGTTTATGTTCGCTGTCCGACCTGTTCTCGTGCCTTGTTGCTGCCGTCGAGCCCGCAGTATTTACCGCGGTAATTGACGACAGCCGTCGCGTCGCCCGCGTACAGGCGTTTCCCGTTCTCCCCGGTATCACGTGTCCCGCGCGTCGCGAACTTCTCGAATTAGACGCTCGCGTTCGGTTTTTTTAGCTTTTTCGAGTCCGACGAGTGAACGAGTCACCATGGGTTTAGGCACGACTACCATCAAATACATTTTGTTCTTCTTCAATTTCACGTTGGCGGTGAGTATCTTGTCTACGTCACAAACGTACGATTCGCGCGCGGTATTGTCGCTTGTTTCGAATCGCGACAGACCTTATCCGTGTACGCCCACAATAACCGTTTTGGCGTTCGCCCGATCTGTCAGAAGTTTGACGAAAAACATTAATGCCAAAAAACGTGTACGTTATGTACGCGCGCGGCCTAATTGATCATCTCGGTCGCTTTAATAATTACACGCCCGTAAATTCGTCGGCGTTACCCAACACGGTCGCGTGTTAATTTCTACTTGAGCGCGTCGCCGAAAAATGTCGATCGGTTTATCGAAGTATATCGTTCCCACTACCGTCGTATTGATTTTATTGTACGATCGACCCGTTCTTTAGCGATATTATAAATGGCCGCCGTTTACGTAATTCGTATCTTATCGGCGGAATTAAATTACGAGGCTTGTGATACCAAGAATGTTGGTAGACGATTAATTCGACATTGATATAATTTCGGTTGCGTGCGCGCTCACGTGCCCGTACGTATTGCAAACGCCGGAGTATGATCGTATACAGTCAAATGTTCGATATTTTTCGTCGGTCTAGGTGAATATCAAATAATCCGTTTTACGCGTCCTTAAACCGTCGACCAAACCCAACAACACAACGGTTACCGAATGTTCCTAAATAGTATACCGTGTTTACGCGTCGCAACGTTTACTGGCCATAAATCGATACCGAGGTTATTTAACCGTTTACTTTCATCCGCGCGAATTTCAATAACAACTATGTTGTTTATTACCCTTCGAGAGTATTTTTTACGCAAAATTTACCAGGCGATTGAAAAATAATAAAAATTCGCGTCGGATTCGACTAATTTGTTATTTAAAAGTTGTTTATTACTCTCGAACTATATATATATATATATATATATATGTATGTATATGTTTATATATATTTACATATGTATATTTACGTATAGTTACGTATGCGTATATTTGTTTTCAGACACACGGATAAATCGTTTTCGTAAATATAAAATGGCCGCGTGTAGTGTCTGTGCACTCGTGTTGCAATCGTGTGCGCGTATCTCGACGATTATATTAACATATACAGGCGTGTAGTAGTAGTAACACGTACGCGTTTGGTTTAAAAACGCGTGCGACTATAAAAAGTGGACTGTTAGAATAACATGGTCGTTGCGACAGTTTCGTCGTAGCACCAACGACGTATCTGCTTTTCGGTTCGTTTATTTCGACGCGGTGCCGTCATCTCGTAGTGCATGTGTCCGATTGGTTTTTTTTTTGATCCCGTAAAAAATAATTCGTCGTAAAATGGACATTGTACACCGTAACGTTTCGGCGGTACACAGTGATGATATGATTTATGCAAAAAAAAACTATAACGTATCGAATCGTCCGAAACGACCTTCGGTGCACAATCACCACCGTCGACGGAAAATCTCCCGGTTTTTTCCCCAATTTACGTCTTCGTTTCAAGTACACCGGATGTCCGCCGTTCACTATTGTCGTCTTTCTTCTCGTACGCTGTCATCACGTAATAAAATCGTCCGCACGCCGTGTTAAATATGCCTCTAATACCCGATACGTTATTCGAATTTCGAATATTTCCTCGAAAAATTGCCGCGGGATTATTCAAGAATAAAACGTTCGGGAAATACGTAAATCGCGACATTATACGGTTTTTATGGACGTAAGTTGCGAACGTCGAGGCTGTATTTCCAAATTTTCCGTCATAATACATATATAGGCGTAGAGTGACTAATTATGCGTCAATATGTTAGAAACGCGTCGTCTCTCATATTCTATATCGTTATCGTAATAGTTATTTTATGTAATTTTTCAATTCGATCTTCACTGTCGTATTTGTTCGGTATAGGCCCGCGTATTTTATTTCACATTCGCTCAACTATTTTGGAACGTCTCGAATATACGTCACGATATATTCGGGTCTTGAACGTACGCGTAGGGGTATTTAACCTAGTACGTGTATAATATATCTAGCTTCGGAATTTCGCTGGTGGGAAGTCAAACGCCACCTACATCGATGTACAAAACGCATTTGTACTGCGTACACGAACGACGATGATTATAATAATATAGTCGTGAAACGAACCAGAGCATTGTGCGTGCGCCTATATACGTATGTAGCGTAATTTAAATTTAATACGTTTTGAACGAGGAACGAACGAAGACAATATACAAGTTCGGACGAGAAACAGTCGTGCTCCGCAATTGGTGTTTCCGGCGGGTTAGATGTTCTCAAAGTCGTCGCGTAGTCTTAATCGAGGGTCTTTTAAATGTATATATATACATATACGTACGACGGTCGTCGAGGGCCCGTTTTTGAACTTGAATGTTAAAATAACGACAACGGTTTACGATAATAATTACCTGCAAAGACAAAACGTTTATTAAAATACTTATAATTATCTATTTCTAAATTATAAATTACTCACTGGTCACCACTTATAAATAATTGAATAGCCGATATGTTACGTTAATAAGGATATTCGATCTAGCGCGAATGGATTTTAAGTATCTACAAAGTGTTTCAGTAATTGTTATTCAATTTGCTGCGTTGGTTTTGGCGTAAGAAATAGTGGGGACTATGACAAAGTACAGTTGAAAAATATAATTCGTGGCGTACTATCGTAACGAATAACATATTTATTGTAAAAATAAAACTATCATAAAATGTTCACTATTGACTCTATATATATATATATATGGAAAATATTTCGTATACGCCTACAATTTGTTTTTATACAAATTTGTGCCTTAATTCCAAGTTTAATTTGTTTTTTCTGACGTACATATTTAGTAACAAATAAGTTAAACAATTATTGAAAGAGGAAACAATTATTTTCGCCGGTAAATTGTTAAAAATTTGTCTTTCGATGGCGAGTCGTGTACTACTTGACCTTGATTTTTTTAAATCGGGCCTCAGTGTGGATTGTTTGTTTAGTTTAATCGCTACTATAGTACGGAATGTTGGCTGTTATATTTCGTATTATTCGAATAAGTTAGATTCCTTTTTACGTACTGTAGCTAAGTAACAATACCCGTTAATCTGATCGCTACAGTTTAACGTAAAATAATGTGCGATCGAAAGAATTGTTCTTCATCGGGTTCGATTCGCTTCGTAATATAATTGGATATTTAAATATTTTTTGTAGATCGTTCCAGTGGTGAAGGAGTAAAGACACCAATAATATATTATATAAAATTATATATATATATATATTAGATATTACGGAAAAATTAATTTACGAATTTATCACGTTTTAATACATATAAAAGTTATTATTTACGTAATTGCGCCGAGAAAAAATAGTTTCTTCGTGTAATTTTTCATTTAAATACGAATAAAAATTCTGGGTTTGTTATCACGTATCGCATTTCGTAACAAAACTATAGCTTTATGTTGGTGCTGAGACATAGTACTACTAAGTTATACGTTTTTATTACTTTTACACGCGGCGTTTGTCGAGTAAATTTCTCCCCGTCACATATATGAATTATAGATCGACTATATACAGATGGTACAAAAAAATATACAAGTATCGTTCTAGGACCCACGATGACCTATTAGGCATAAACAATTAGTATTTTAACGTTGTAGAAATCACTCTTAGTGAATATGTATTTTATTTTTCAACATGACGCGTTTCGCTCGTCAATATACGTCTTTCGTTCAGCAACGAAGTTACTCTCCATTTCGTTATACATACACATATATGACGAGCAAATACGCGTCGTATTCATTTATTTATTGGGATTAAATGTACGTTAGTGAAGAACAAATTTATTTTGGTTATATTATGTTTATACCTATAACTTTCTACGAAATACGTTCGTGCACATTTAATGACTGTTATATGTTATAATCGTTATGTTTTATAAATATTCCGCGGCGCGAGCGTATTTCTCGTGTGCACGAAACATTCGAATATTATGTACGCCCCGATAAAAAAAAAACGTTTTTCACATGACCCGAGACCGTATATCGTGTGGTTTATTGAGAATGCAGACTCTTGAGTCTTGGTCACGAACTTTCCAAATAACTAGTTTTCGCCTTTTCTCCTCGCGGAGCTCAATGTCACTGTACGCGCACGGTCCGACGCTTTCTAGCTTTCGTGTTTATATATCGCGACCGTTGGCGGATAATCGTCGAGTCTCGTGATTTCGTACTTTCCATTTTTTATTTCCTCTAATCGTAAATCAGCTCATATATAATATGCTCAATGTATAAGTATTCTATTAATATTTGGTAGTTATTACGTGTCTGTAGTTATTTCGTTTACGCCTGCGTGTGTCACGGTAATCGGTCAGTCTTCACGAGTTGCATCGACGCGGAGATTTTAACGATCTGTAACTAATATAATATTATTATCGTTTTCCGGCGTTTCCTCCAAAAATGTTATTACCTTTTTCGATTATACCATTGTCGAATATTAATGTATGCGCTGATATCATATTTACGTATACATCACTATAAGTATACACGAGTGTCTGACTATTTTTCAGTTATAAATATAATTTGTATGGCGTGTTACGCCCATAAAATATTTATATATGCTATATATATATAATATTGGCGAAACGCGGAATATATTTATTAAGTAAAGCGAAAGCATTTGTGTTATTTTAATATTACATGTGCTCATTATTATTATTTAATATTTTAGTTTGTCTTAAAAAAGTAAAATAAAATAAAATAGATACGTATTTATTAAAGTTTTCCGCGTAAATATAATTACACACTGCAGTTTTCATCTAATAATGTTACTATCGCCGGGATGATTGTAGTATACTAATTACAAACGAAAGAGCACGCTAGTTAGTTTTTTTCTGCTGATTATCTAATAATACATACGTATAGCGCGTGTAAATTGTTTGGTATTTTATTATTATCGTTATCATTGTATGATGTAATATATGATTAGTTGTTTTTGGGGAAAAATTCGCTTTCAATGAACATTTTTTTTCCAGGCACATTTATTTGTACGACAATATTTCCAGTTTTAGTCGCAATTCGCACGACCAAACGAAATGGTTGATTGGATTATTATAATTTTTGTTTTCGTTTGAAATTTAAATTAACATTATAAACAAATACATATACACGGTAATACTAACTCGATCGTATTAGCTTGCCTGTTTATTCAGTTAGTAAATGGGATTTTTAAATAGCCAGGGGTCTGCTTGGAATCGCATTAACTTTGATTAGAAATCGTGGTAGAAAAAGTGACGGGCATAACGAGGTTCGGTAAAATAAACGGCTTGTTGTGGGCGAGAGGAACGAGCGAAAGAAATTATAGTTGTTCATGGCAAGATGTACTGGACAAAAGTGAAAGCTTTTCCCAAGTCTGACATCGAATGATTGTAGGAACCCGGTTATTATTGTGTTCAGCTAATCGTGTAGATTAAACGTCGGAAGACGATGAATCTCGGTGGTCTTTAGACTTAAACACATAGTTATGGTTTTCCTATATACTGTTACGTTATTTTGTGCAATTATTTTTACGTCATTTTGATTTTGTATACGATTTTAATTTTAAATATATTTAAATCAATAACATAACAGAAATACGAATTTACCGTTTGAAATTCTCACCACTATATATATAAATTATCTATAGGTATATAATATTATATAATAGTATGCGTCACGTCTACCGTAGATTAGAAATTGACTACTAATTTCAGTAATTTAACAGTCGTTTTTATCTACTAATTTTATAAATGATTCAATATTTACAGACGTAACACCGCATAGCGTAAATTACCACGGTCACAAGCAGGAAATAATAGAATTCGAGTATCTAGTTTTGTTGTCCTATCTATTTGCGCACCTACATCATTAGATATGTATTTTGCGAACACAATAAACAGTTTTACGCTTGCATTTTCCCATAATTTTCGAAAACAAATTCCCTATTGAAATTATACGTGTTTAGAGTTCAAGTTCACGGTCATATTTATACATGTCTGCTATACGACATTGCCCTTGGAACATATATAAAAATCCATTCACGATGGAGAATATGGCGTTACAAAAAAAAATCGTCACGTTTATATTGAAAATATTGACATTTCATATAGTTACTATATTATGTATTATCGCTTGTATATACTATATATCTGATAAATATCGTAATATCTGTTTCCAAATATTTTTTCCAATTTTCAATTTGAATTAAAAAAATAGTTGGCTATTCATTGATTTTTTTACTTAACAATAATTTCGGTTTTTTATTATTTATTTTTGAGTTACACATCCATCATAACGATTACTCGTAAGTCAATCGATAATTTACATCAGTCTATAAAACATTCGTATTTTACGATATTATCATCTCAACGTTTAAATTTGTAGAATAGTATCTTAAGTTGTCGAGATGTAAATTATAATGGTCAAATAAATTGTGTTAGTGATTTGTGTTAAAAGTTTGTTGGGGTTCAATAAAAAAAAATCGTACACTATTAAAACTATTCTATCACAATGTGTATGTGATTACGACTTACAAATTGTTTTGCCATGATATTCGGACCAGGACATACTTAATATCGCTTTATATATAAGGAGAGAGTGTTTGTCGATTTCTCGGTTTATTTTTATATACTGCCAAAAAAAGTAACAGAAGGATTAGATACAATGACGTATTTGGTATTATAAAATGTATACCATTAGATAATTCTGACCTACAGCTTTATTCGGATATAATTTCCAAAGAAAAATTACTTATAATGGCTGTTCGATAGTATACCTACGCCACCTAGGTAATATTCTACAACACAAAACATGGTAAGCGTTTTTAAGACTTTAATAGGTACTTATGTATTATTTACATTCGTTTATATATACATTAATATAGTAACTAAGATAAATAGTTATATTAAAAATATCTATGAAAAAAAATATATTTATCTAATAATTATAGTAATTGTTTGAAAAAAAAAATACACTTAAAAGTTTTTGGGTTATGAATAATAAAATAGATTGCTAGGTTTCCTATACCGGCCGTGTAAATATTTGAAGTAGCGCCATTTTGAATACGTCATATGAATATCTTTTCAAGGGATTTTATTGTATGATTATTTTTTAGTATTTAGTCATTATATTTCTGAACACGTATTATTCTTAATAATTTTATTTAAATTACTATATTATGTCGATTTTAAGTTATTATTTTTGTCTCTAATATGGTACGTTTAACCTATTCAAAAAAAAATGATTAATTGTGAATTAATTGTAATTAATGATGAAATAAAAATGACTATTAGTGATTAATATTTATTTTATAGTCAACGATTTTGATCATTATTCATTTTATGTGTTTAACTTTTTTTGTCATTTCTTCATTTGTTTTATATGGAATTTTACCAATAAAATAACATACTATTTATTTATATATTTCTATGTATAATATATATATATATTATACATAGAAATTATTATATAATTATTATTATATATATATTATAGTATAATATATATATAATAAGTTATAAGAATAATAATTTATATATTAATTTTAATGCGTAAAATATATAAAAACACTGTTGTAAAATGTTTTCTGATTTCATTTTATTTTTCACTTTGGCGTGGATATCCGGTAACAACAACGAAAATCACGTAACCGTACAATTGCTAAAAATATCAGTCTTCGCCATTTAATTAATAGTCACTTTTACAATGAATGATCGAAAACAACTACAGAATAAGTTATAATAATATTTACTAAAAGTGAAAACTAATTAGAAATTACCGAGCAATTGATTTTTATAGTTAACTTTAACTGTTTAATATCCTTTATTATATATTTTTAATAGTTATACATAATCATTGTAATTATTACTTTATGGGGTTGCTGCACGTATACGACGTATGTATACACAATTTAATGTAGAAGAGTTTAAATGTAAAAAGCAATGAATTAAACTATCCAAACTTCATCCATCAGGACAATAAATTATAAATGTTGAAAATGTTTTTTACTGACAACTGAACAAATGGAACTGTTTTCACATACACGCATAGAATTACTTGAATGTGCCAAATAAGTGATTGTGAGCATTGTCTTCGTAATATACGAATTGTTTAAATTATTTTTTTACTGATTCGTGGGCTTTTCCAAAACATTGACGGTTTTTATTTGGCCAATTTATTTAAAAAATATATTTTAAAACGTTTGCCTTTATGTTCATCACTAATATTTTACATAAATTTGACCACGTTACCACTAGTAGACATCTGTTCGACTAAAACACGGGTAATATCGGATAAAGATATGAACATATGTTAGTAGGTATATGTAATATAAATAATATTATAGTGTACGTCCATGTATGCATTTTGTAAATAGGTTAAAGCCTTAAAAGTACTTTTCTGACTACCAATATAATAAGGTTCGAACCGTATAATATAGTAGTACGAAAGTAATTTTTTTTGACCTAATACTTATTGTGTATAGATATTGCTGTACATATTTTCGACGATCTATGCTAATATGTGTATATATATATACAATTAATTAATATCGATTGTTAAATTAATTGATTTGCACTATTTGTGTATTATTTATATGTTTCAAAATAACATATTTTTCGACTTTGTCACATTTTTTATAATTTAGAGCGAGTAAAAAAATGTTCGAATTTAAGTACACCATCAGATTTATTAAATTCGAAAAACAAACTTACAGTTTTTTTAATACAAATTCTGCATTAATTTAAATAGGTACACACGTTCCTGATAACAGTATATATTATAACAATTATTTTACAAGTTTTAAAAGTCGTTATAATTTATTTCGTTCATTCTAGTTAGCACGTCTTTGTCATACAACCTATATGTCGTATCTACATATAAGTACCTATTTAAATTTTAAATAATAAAAGTCGTAACAAAATGATTGACGACATTATTGGTGAACAAAATGACTAATAGACATGAGTATATATATATATACGCAAAACTTTTCTATACATAGGAAGACTTGGTAAAGAATGAGTTTGACCTAAATAAAAAAATTTCAATCAACGCGATATTTTGTATGGGAGTCCAAAAGAATAGCAGTCAATGTATTGTATATATATACATAATAGGTTTTTCCTGATACGATGTGTAGATATTACAGTACAATTATATCCTTCTTATCGTTATTAATCCTTGGGTTAGTTCATTGCTATTTTACATACTTTTCTGTTGTAACATAATTTTTTAGACCTTACATTTTTCTGACACTCGTAATTTGTGTCATGAATTCTTTTTCCTATTTATCCGTCAATAGTTCAACTAGTAATAGTTAAAGTAATTAAATAATTTTTTTACAACGTTCTCGTGTTCCAGCAAGTTCCCATCGAGTTGTCCTGTATACATGTTCCTAGGGATTCTTTTCATCTTTTTACTTTTCACTTGGCTTTTGTTCATATTTCGCCGATTTTTACTTCATAAAGTATTTTCATTCCGTTTTTTCACAGAATAGCTTTTTTATGGTCACAAATGCTAGTTCATTTTTATCCCTTTTTATGTACTTATCTATCAACTGTTATGCATTGATTACTTAATATTTTTTCTTTAACATTTTCTGCTTTTCCTTGTATTATATTTCGAATATCTTTATAGTTTGGTTAATTTTCTATGTTATATTGGTTTTTGTATTTTATTTTTTTGGTTATTCAGTTTTATTATTTCTTCCATTATCAACGCTTTTGTCGTTTTATTCGGAGTATCCATTTGTTTTTCAGCCATATTCTTCAGTATTTGTTTATTTAAATTTTACTTTATACAATTACACAATTAATTGTTTATTATTATATACATACTTATAAGCGGCTGTCCTCGTAACCTTTATAGTTTAAGTGTGAATATGATGTATTTTACAAAATTATGACATTTTTGAGATTTATGTATGTTGTATACATGATGATGAAATTATGATACTGGTGGTCAAAATATATAAAGAACTTAAAATATTACTATAAAAACGTACTTCAAAAAAATTAATCTGTCTAACTATATAATGATTTTAATGAAAATTGATATAAAATACTTTGTTTAATACTCAGTGTGCTAATTATTTTATTCACTTTTGTAGGTTAGTAAGTCAGTTTGATATTTGTATTTTCATTAGATATTAATGAAAACAATTTAAAGTAATATGTTAAAAACAATCTTTGTAATACTAAAGAGTAATTTAAAAGTTATACACTTATATGAAAGTTAGTTACAAGATGAAATAGTATTGTTTTATTCAATCTGATTTTTCAAATGTTATCAGCTCTTATATTATACCGTGTTTTATTTGTTAAAGACACTTGTTCAATTAAAATCCATATTTTTGTCAATAGCAAAAATGGTACAGTCACACAAAATATTTAATGTAATAATACTGTACTACATATAAGGAGAAACAATTTTGAGTCAGTTTTTCGTAAAAAGGATTTATATAGAAAATAGTGTAAAATTATTTGTTGTTGTACTATTTTGTTTTGTATATCTTTACACCCGTCTAAATAGATAAGACCTTACTTTTATAATAAATTAGTGTTCGTATATTAGTACGTTTTTAAATCTGTCAATACGTTAAGTTAAATCGAATATCATATTCATATCACTATTTTTATGTTTATGACATAATGTATATACTATAAAATGTGACTCATTGTATTGTATAATTAATTAGGTAAACATTAACTGGTACACGTGTTCGTTGGGCTTAAACGAATTTGACATGTTTTGTCTAGAATTTTCAAGCTTATTTTTAAACACTATAACAAGTGTGTAATATTACATTTAACCTTATGTACTATATTTCTCTAACATCGTAACAAATAACATTATAGTATTGTGTTAAAAAATTGAATACGCTGATAATTGACAAGCGTGTTTTATTAATGTTTAAATAATAATATGATTTATTGATTAAAATCGATAACTTTCAACTGTAATTCGTTAAAAATAATATAATATTTGTAAATTCAAATAAAAGTGTGTTTATATATAACATAACGTAAATCTGCCTTTAAAAAGTTCGGTTTCGTTAATTGATTAATAAATAATAATATTAATTGATTTAATAAATCAGTGTAAAAAAGAAATATACAATTTTTATATATTCTTGAACAAAATGACTTCTTCATTTTACGGGAATAACATTATATTTGGTTGAGGAATGATTAAATTAGTATAATAATTTGGAAAATATTGAAGAAGAAATATCATAGGTACGTTTTTAGATTCGAAATTTTTACTTATTCCGTTTTTATAATCATTTTTTTCGTTATAAATTTAAATGAAAATACTACGTATCAGTGTCTATATGATAAAAATAATATTGTAGTATTATTATTATAACATTTTTATATTTACTACTTATTAATAGTCATCGAAATTTTATTTTTAATAAAAAAAATAAATAACTATAAATTAAATTAAATTGTATAATTATAAATTCACAAATTCTTAATCGTTTATGTTGAGATCAAACATGTCCCTATTATATTCCTGTATGTGTATATATATATATATATATAAATTTAACTGTATATACATTAGAATCATATATATATATATATATATATTTAAATTGCAAAAGAAAACTGCGTATAGTGAGTATTGAAAATAGTTGTTTGTATTCAATCTGTTATTTTTCTATGTAAATTTGTTATGAATAAAATGAGATCGTTAATGGAACGATTGTGCTCAATAGATTTTTCGATTTTTGATCGGCATTTTGAACTAATTCTGAGTTCGGAAATATTACATTATCTTATATAAATATAGAAATTGTGATAGTGATTATTGTTATTACAAAATATATATATATATATATATATATAAAAGCATAGAGGTTAGTCTCATTTTTAGTCATGCAAATGGACCGTGTAGTTAGTTCTTCAATCGACGATTGGACACAGTATCGTAAATATGCCTTACATATATATATATATATAACTTTTGTTAGACATTTATTTCTTGTTTTTCAGTACCGTTACAAAACCGTTGGTTTTGATTTTCAATTGATATAACAGAGATGACCTTATTCCATTGCTTTGAAACGTGTAGTTAATGGTAATGTAATGGTTTGTCATGTCTCTGAGTTAGTTTTGTTACCAAAAAAAGATCGAAATATTATAAAATTTAAAATCGGATTAAAAGTAAATTACGTTAAATTTCGTAATTGTGAGTTTTAAATATTATATAAATATATTACTATCAAGTATAGACGTTGTATGTGGTTAATATATAATATTTTATACGATATTATAAATACACCCAGTCTTCTCGCTGTGTTATATACAGTTACACCTTTACGACGTACTATACATGTGTATATATACATGTGTACTATGCATAACCTAAAAAATAATTATTTTTAAAAGTAATCCCGTTGTGATAAACGCGGTATTATCATTTTAAACGATTTCGTAGAATATATTTGGATGATCGCATAAATTATAATTACATACTTACCCTCCCTAATACCCATACTAACCTTCCCTTAATATTTACGGGATTAAAAAATTGTGTATAGTGCAAAACGTACTAACGTTTTCAGTTAAGTTTGAGAAGGATAGTTCTGATATAGTAAAGTATATAGATTTGTATCAAATTTTAGACGTCGTTTACTATCCTCATACTTTTTTATATCTATTATAGTTTTACTATTATATGCCAAAGAAAATAAACGAATATTTGAAAACGTATAAACAGATATATATGTATTTGTTAGTTATTATAAAAGTTGTATCGATTTTTGTTAACCTTCAACTACTGCGTCCCGCCTTAGGGTAAAATGAAGTCGATCACAGAAATATAAATATTTGATGGGACTACCGATATTTGATAGATATTTTATTTTTCGTTTAAATTATCGTATTAAATACAATCGAATTGTACTGATAAATTAATTAGATAATATAGTGACAATATTTTACCCTATTATTATTATTTGAAAATCGGAAAGAGTTGTGTGAATTTATTATACCGTAAACACCTACAAACGTATTTTCTGTAAAAAGTTACTGTTAATAACGCGTTCCTATTGTATAATAGTGAAAAAAAATCTTGAAAAGTGCATCAAAATACTTAAATAGGATTTTACAAATGGGTGTGATTCTTATTTGGAAACGTACATTAATACGATTCAAATTCAAAATATTGCGTTTAATTTTCCTATAATTTCAAGAATGAGAAAAATAGTTTCATTATTGTGGCACTTAGAGCAAAATCGTCGTGTTAGGAGTAGTTCGTATATATTAATAATTTGATAGAGACGCTTTTTATGTCAAAATAGAAATTAATTTTTAGTATTAGTGTTTATTATAGTTACACGACACTTAGTAACGTTTACTCTCATACATAAATATTCGTACTAGTGTGTTTTTGAAATCCGATGAAAGTTAAGTCATTCGACGTTATTCACAACGAAATAACATTTCACTACGTCCGTAGGTTAACTGTTGCCGCCGCCCTGTTGTCATAATGCGGTGTAATGGAAAAGTGTTCGTTTAAAACGCAATTTAATAGGTTTCGTCAATTATTAATTACTGTTGTTTTGTTCGTATTATAAGTGCCCGTTAAAAATAATTGTAATCAGCCTATACGCTTGTTAACCGTGAATAATTTTCACTGCACAGCGCAAATCCTGCGGGCTAAATGTATAAACGAACGCGTGATATATTTGTTATCGGTTAATTAATATTGCGTACGTACGGACGTATTGTATTTTCTTCGAAATGTTCAAATTTGTAAAATCTGCGCAAACAGTTTTAACATATAGCGAGATACGCAATGAGTAAACATGCCCATGTATCGTTAGACATTCACCCAAGCTGCAGCAGTGCCCGTTAACCACCCAGGGGAATAAATGTATTATTAAACTGATACAAATCGAAATTTCACTCATAAAATTATAGGATGTAGTTAAAGGCGTGCCGTCGAATGGTATTGCGCCAATTAACTAATTGACCACGTACGAAAAACAAAATACCTATTGCGATTTTACATTCGGTTATAAAGCGTATTATAGAGATAACGATTATCAGGAATAACGTGTTTTCGAATGGCCAAATCAATGCATTCTAATAGTATTGTTACTTATTAATTACTACCATAATAATAATCTACTAACCTAGTATGTAATTCATAGGAGCGTAAATTATTTGATTTATTTGTGATATATATATATGGCAAAAAGCCGGTATAGTACAATCTCAAAGGTTTTAATTAGTTAAATTTTACACCCCGAAATTTATTTTGGAAACGATTAAATTATCATTTTAGCGATAATCGTTATAATGAATTTTTGTAAAATATAACGCGGGTTATAGTCTACACAATTATATTACTGTAGGGGTGGTTTACGAACTGTAATTTAGTAGTTAAGAAGGTATAGAGCGTAACGACACGCGGTTACTTACGGTTAATAATAAATCTATCGTTAAACGTTTATCGATTCGTACTAATTGATAACAATTGATCGAATTTCGTTTAGAAATAATCTATAGAAATATAGCTAATACGATTATCGTTTTTACTTTTGATTACGCGTCATATAATTAATGCACTATGTAATATTACAAAAATGAAATTAAAAAAATTAAATTGCGGCATATATTTAAAATTTCGGCGATGCGGCATTGGTAAAATTTTGTCCTAAGGTCGAGCGGTCGACGCGTAATGTATTTTCTTTTCGCAATTTAACGCACGGTTTTCTCGTAATTAATTGTTTCGATTATTTTTTTTTATAATTCGAATAAAATATTAATCGAAAAAGAGTTTTCACACGTATAAACAATATGTATATGTACCGTTTTATCGCACCCAACGCCTATAATAAATATTTGTATAATATGATATGTACATCGTTCCAATGTCTTTTCGTTACATTATAACCTTTATGTATATATATATATATACTCGTATAGTATAACCTATATATTAATACGACCTTGTCGGACCTTTTTTTATATCTCTTAAGCACTCGTAATCGTCTAGGGTTTTAAACGTTCGACGTGCGAATTAAGGAATAAATAAAAAAAATAAAACGTTTTATCAAATTTTTGAACTAAATAAACGATAACGTATAATATATTCGCACTCAGCCCGTATTTAATTCGTCTTTTATAGCACATAGTATTTATCTATTTCGTAATATATTATCAATGGCGTATATTAGAACAAAATAGTATATGAAATACATTGAAGACCGACGGATTTCAATCAAAATACGAAGTTAATAATAGGACGCTACCACGGTTAACCGTTAAATAAACCGAAAAAATAATAAGATAACACGAATTGTGAATAGTACAATGTCCATACAACAAACTGTGAACAAGTATCGGACGTTCGTTGTAATATCAGTATATATTTACCAAATTTTCACGGTCAATTAATATAGAGAAAAATTCTACCCATTTTTTATTATTGACATTCGTCTACGCGCTCGGATTAACATTTCATTAATGCTTCGTTTTCTTAAATACCTAAAGTTTCTTAAGTTTCAAACTACACTAATATTACGTAATTATACTAACTATGAAAATAAAATTATTATCAAACCCGTTTGATTTTAATTGGAATTACATTCGTTTTGGTTTATCGTGAAAAATAAGTAATAAAATTAATAATACGTTGATAATACCTGATTTTTATTTAAATAAATCTGACTCAGCTAAAAGAAAAACGTACCTTGCATTTTTAAATCAGAATTAAAGTTCTAGGTAAGCACCCCTTATTGTTTAAATTAACTTGACATAATCTAAACTTAGCCTAACTTAAAAAAGTATTTAATTTTATCTAAGGTTTTCAAAATAACAGAGACATTTCCACCGTCATTTTGTTAAAAAACGATTGATTCAGTTATTATTATTTTTTGTATTTATTATTGTTCTCGCTACCTCTACGTGTTTTTTTTAAACATTTAATGGACGTTCGTACAATACAAAATATTAAATATTTACCAAGTGACGAACGTGAATATTCGTGGGGAATGCTATTAAATATATCGATTTTTCTATTTTTCCCGCTGTAATATTTACGTACAACGCATGTCGTCCCGGCTAGTTGTTGTCGATGAAGAGGGGATATTATTTTCGGTCTATCGATTTTAGTCGTATTTTTTTTTTCGACCAGCCGATTCCTATTCATCGTGATATTATTTTTTATTCAATGCGGCGACGTAGGCCTACAGTTTTGTTGTGGTTGTTTTAAGTCATTATTTTGTACCTTTGTTACGAGGTTACTGAAGCTCGTCGGTGACAATGATTGTACACACGCGCACGTACACGCGTTGCGTAACTACCAATAATTTGTTGACGCCTACAGGTGCGACTGTTTACAGCCACGGGTTTCGAACGAGCCGACGAGATTTTTTAGAAATCGCTCCCACGTCCCTTTTTTACCCTTTCCGCTTTGTCCGCTCAACGATACTACCTCCTAGACGTTTTCTGCGCACTTGTTGATTTCGTACATTTAGAATGAAAATGAACTGCGGTTCTTATACAGTTGGTATAATTTGGTCGTCGTTTCAGCCTATATCCGCGATAATCGCGACTTAACAGCGCAAACATAATGCAGAAATTCGTATATTGTTTCGAGAAAAGTAAAAGAACAAACGTACATTAAGAACTGTCCTTCGTCGTATAGAGTTACAGACAAAAGACGTAATGACGGAGACTACGTTATACTGCTGCAGTCTAACTGCAAGGTAACTGTCTGTACACGGGTGGGCCTACAACGATTGTTTTTTGTATGCCCATATATGTTTTGCTGATATTTATGTCCGGTGACCGTAAAAAAGTCAAAGAGACGTAAGAACGAACGGTAAATAAAAATTTCCTGTTTTGGTACTTTCACACAATGTATACCTAATAACGTAGTTATTACTTAGTTCTTATTGTTCAAACACCCGAACTGTATGGAAAAACAAATATCCGTGCCATATACGTATGTATACGGTGTTAATGTGCCGCTAAAATATTACGCTCGGTTACGGAATTGGTGTTGTGGTCGCGTAATATATATTTTCAGTTTCAGACGTTACATGGATTGCGTCTAAAATTCCATCTTTTTTTATCAAATTTTGTTTAATTATGAACAAACTCGATTACCACTACACATTGAAGTTTTGCCAACTGTGTTTAATCGATTGTGTATTTTTTTTAATATTATGTATATTTTCGTTGGACTTCCGTAATATTGAATGTAAATATACAGCACGTTATCGTAAAAAAATCGATTGTAATACGTTACGAACAATCGTTTTTTTATAGTATCTAAAATCGTGTAATTTTTCGGAGTTTTTTGTCCATCGAAGAAAGTATTGTAACACAAGACTTTAACGAATTCGTGATTGCAATATTACTATTATCCTGTATGACTATGGGCGTGTTCGATGATTTTTCGGAAATCCAAACGTGTATACTCGTAGAAGAACGCAAAAGGGCGGCGTATTATTAAGCGGCCAGAATAATTATTTAAACGAATTTATTTCCCGAAACCATACTATATCGTTTAATACGATAAAGTTTAAACAAACTCGCGTATTTTTTATATACGTACGCGTATATGTGTGTGTGTATTATTACGAAAGAAACCGTTTGGAAACGAAAGAAAACTTACGGTTCGACACGATCGTCGCAGTGATTGTAGTATTTTATATTCGTAATGAGTGATCGGATATTGTTTTATCTCTATAATATGTATATATATAAACATGCACGCGCCATGCGAGTTTGCTCTCTTTAATCAAAACGCATTCAAACGTTTCCATTATCACGGCTCGTTGAATAATTAATTTCAATTTATCAACTAGACCGTCGTTGTTTCGTGTGTACAATGTTTATAGATCGCAAATCGCTTACTCACGCCGTCGTTGACGATGATTGGGCGTTTAATACGAAAGAAAGAACTCCCGCCAAGTAGTAATTATTGTAAAACGAAATCTCACACGGACGAAAAAAAAATTAAAAAACTGTTTCTTGCATAACACGAGCATAATGATGTATAAAATTCGTCTACAATTGGGAGCACGGATATATATGTACACAACTTGACTCGGACGAAACGCGCGAGTTTATCTCTATTTCATTTATGACGTATGATGTTTTTTTCATTCTAACCAATCGAAATACGTAACTATTTAAACAATATACGTGTATAACTATGACGCGTAGGTGTCTTTTAAATACAAATTTATTTAAATTTTTATCTACTTCGATAAATAATTCTATAATATTCCAGAGGTGGGTAAACTTTTTGTCGGTGAAGATCAGCCGATAGCGATATTTTATTTTTAGACATACTTAAAATTATTTATTTCGAACTATAGCCTTTAAGAGCGCGAATAATATATGTAGTACATCATCAACACGGATAAAATTAAATTAAAACATAATTTTTTATAGAAATTGATCGTGATAGTTAGTTGGAAAATGAAGTTTTTGCTATCGTGCATACACGTATCTGAAAGCATATATTATAATACTCGTATAAAGCATTCATGGAATCAATCTAAATTTTCGGTAATCACGATCGACCGTTCATTGCAACATGCGAATATGACAGCTTCCTTTCGATTTTCTCAAAATTAATTTTGTTTTCTTCTTTTTCGATGTCGATTTGTGATTATTATTCACGTGATCAATTCGCCACTTATTAAGCGTTTACCGGTCACGTTTTATAGCGACATACCCTTCGAAAAAGGTTTATCCTCGCCGCGAAGACAGTCGGTCCCCGGTGACGGTGTCTTCGAGACGTTTTTAAGCGCGACGATTATAACAGTGTACGTAACATGATCAGAAATAAATTCTAATTTCACACTTTAATTCTTGCGTTTTTATATTGTCCCATGACCATGACGTCGAGTGTGTTTATTTATTGCTCATACTAAATAGGACGGCCGTCGTTAACAATTTCCCTCGTGTTCGAGAAGGTCAACGTCATATTAGTTTTTTTCGATGATATGCACTTACAATTTAATTGTCTGGTTACTTATGACGATTTATTTAAATATTTTTTATCTCGAGGATGATTCACTTGTCAACGAAAGGAATCGATACGCTATTTTTAAGTGTTTACAAATTAAAACTCCCCAAAGTACTTCTCGTAATCTTTAGGGTCTTTCGGTATTTATAGTTCTCCGACGTTCTACAATTAAAATGTATTAATAAACAGTTCGATTTATATTTCCCTTCGGATAATGATGATATATTGTAACAACGTCTAGCGGCGATTTGGTATTGTAATTTGTTCGCCGTCACCACCGTTTACCACATCGTGTGATAATACGTATATTTGTACCGCGCTGTATTATTATATAACACTTTGCGTTTGTTTTTCAGCTCTCTGGCCTGGCACTGTTGGGTTTAGGTGTATTCACCAAGTATTATTCGACCAAATTCGAAGAGCTGGCCAATAGAGCCTCCGGAGATTCAACCGGTTTGGCCGCTCTGGCGTTCATCATCATTGGCGGAGCCGTATTCGTCGTGTCGTTCTTCGGCTGTTGCGGAGCTATCCGGGAGAGCCACTGCATGATTACCATTGTAAGTAATTTTCGAGTAGCGAATTTCGCACGCTTTTAATATTATTCCCGCGGGACCGGTTCCGAAACATAAACGTACCGAATCACTTGTGCATAATTTCGTCACAATTCCCGCCCAAATCGTCAACTGTGTTTACTCAGGCATTGAATAATATCTCTGAACCGTTCGATTACACGAATTACGTTTAAACGCCAATCATATACGGGTATGATTCGGTTTAATTGAATTATTCGCGTCGTTATTGTTCGGACGACGTGTCGCTTTAAAGACGGGTTCGCGCGTTCCTCGAGTAATTTTCGTGTAATGTAAATCTGACTAATACCCGTTGCCAAATAATTCGTCGTCTTGAACGAGCAAGTAAATAATCCGATACGTACCATTTAAAAAACAATACTTACCGGTATTTGACGATTAACGACCGAATTTTACGGTCGAATATATAATTTTTGTACGCGATATATAACTACTAGATTTTATTTAACAAAAAATAATTCATTTTTCGGCATTCGCCATGGTTGAGTTATATATATATGTGTGTGTGTGTGTGTGTGTGTGTGTGTGTGTGTGTGTGTGTGTGTGTGTGTGTGTGTGTGTGTGTGTGTGTGCGCGCGCGCGCGCG